>JAKWJD010001766.1:9257953-9457953 GCA_027705065.1 Solanum peruvianum | reverse complement strand
ATAACATTCTCGGGGTTCACGCATCGGCCTCTCAGAGAAGTGTTGACCGTTCTGAGGGGGACCCCCAACTACCGTCTGTAGTGAAGACTGAATTGGTCGAACTGAGTGGACCTCCGGAGCTGGTCCTCTAGAGTAAGAACCATTAAAATCGCCTCCCCCTTCGAAACCTTTTCGATGTCGATGTCGTAGTGAAGTCGTCTGGCTTCACTCCTTCCACCTCTATCACAAAGTCTACCACCTCTTGGAAGGATGTTGCCGTAGCCGCTACCTGTAAGGCTGAAATCCGCAACTCTGACCTCAACCCCTTCACGAAACGGCGAATCCGTTCTTGTGGACTGAAACAAAGTTGGGTGGCGTATCTGGAAAGTGCGCAAAATTTAGCCTCATACGCGTTAACTGTCATCCTCCCTTGCTCTAGACTCAAGAACTCGTCCCTTTTTCTATCTCTCAAAGTCCTTGGGATATACTTCTCCATAAACAGGGTAGAGAATGATTCCCAAGTCATAGGTGGTGCCTCTGTTGGTTGACACTCAAGATGTGACCGCCACCACATTTTGGCGTTCCCTTGAAATTGATAGCTCACGAACTCGACACCAAACCGCTCTACTATGCCCATCTTGTGTAGGAGCTCATGACAATCAACCAGGAAATCGTAGGCATCCTCTGATTCTGCACCCTTAAAGACTGGAGGTTTCAATTTCAAGAACTTACTGAAAAGTTCATGCTGATCATTTGTCATAATAGGCCCAGTAGTCAGACGTGGAAATGTGCCTATCTCCAATGGTACATCCATGCAGGGAGACATAGTAGCCGCATGTCGTATCTCTGAAACCGGAGGTGTTGGTGCAAAAACCACTGGAGGTTCCTGACCCTGATCAGATAACCCGCTAAGATAAGCAAGTACTTGGTTGATCATCTCTGGGGTAGGTTGGGGTGGCAATCCCTCATTTTGCACTTGTTCATTCTCCCCTTCCTCACCCTCTCTTATCACATCCTCGGTCGGTGGAGGAGTCACTGCCCTAGTATCAGATGGGCTAGGGGCTCGTCCTCTCCCTGTAGAGGACGTCCTCCCACGACCTCTTCCACGGCCTCTTGCCGCTGTTCTTCCTCAAGCCACAGCCCCAGTGGCTGGCTCAGTCGTTTCCTGTCTTTCCGTTGTTGCTGCTGGTGCGTTCGTTGCTCTAGTTCTAACCATCTGCGAAATAGAGTGAAGATTGTCAGATACCAATTTGTATCACCTAGATACCAATTGGACTCAAGTAGTAGCACGAAAGAAAGAATGAAAGAATGGAATTTTCCTAAAGTCTTATAGCCTCTCAAAGAAAAGTAAAGGCGTCCCCCTACCGTTCCTTAAGACTCTACTAGACTCGTTCTTGTGTGATGAGACCAATGAACCTAATTCTCTTATACCAAGTTTGTCACGACCCAAAATCGGGGACGCGGTTGGCACCCACATTCACCCTCCTATGTGAGCGAACCAACCAATCTAAACCTTAACATTTCAATTTATATCAACAGAAAATAATGCGGAAGACTTAACTCATTAATAAAAACAATTCAAAACTATTATTATTATCCCCAAAATCTGGAAGTCATCATCACAAGAACATCTATCTCAAGTTGCTAAACTAAAACTGACTAAGAATCTAAAACGAATACTAGCTAGTCCATGCCGGAAGTTCAAGGCATCAAGACTTGAAGAAGAAGACCCAGTCCAAGCTAGACGCATTAGCTCACCCTGAATTTCCGAAGGTAGTGAAGACTGGCTAGATCTACTGTTGAGTTGAAGTTGACGGAATGTTTTCTGCATTACACAAATAACAAAGAAGAAAACATAGAAGTAGGGGGTCAGTACAACCACAAGTACTGAGTAGATATCATCGGCTAACTCAAAATAGGGAACAGTATATATCAATAATAATGTAAATCAACTACAATACTCAACATGTAACAATAACAATATTAATTCATCAATAATTACAACCGAGTTTACACATGAGGACTCAAGCCTCAATACCATACTCATTTGGGAATTAAGTTCATTAGATTGAGTATATTCATTATCTTTCAAGATTCATTATCTTTCTTCCTCTTGTGTCGGTACGTGACACTCCGCTCCTCTAATTCTATCTTGGTGCCGGAACGTGGCACTCCAATCCTCATATACTATCCTGGTACCGGAACGTGGCACCCGATCCATATACTATCCTGGTGTCGGAATGTGACACTCCGATCCTCATATTCATTCTATCCTGGTACCGGAACGTGGCACCCGATCCATATTCTATCCTGGTGTCGGAACGTGACACTCCGATCCTCATATTCATTCTATCCTGGTACCGAAATGTGGCACCCGATCCATATTCTATGCTGGTGTCGGAACGTGACACTCCGATCCTCATATTCATTCTATCCTGGTACCGGAACGTGGCACCCGATCCCCTAATTCATCAAGCCTTCTTTTACACTAAGGCATCATCATTCTCATTATATAATTTATCAAGCCTTCTTTCATACTAAGGCATCATTAATCTTATTATATAATATATCAAGCGAATTAGGGTTCTTTCAAGATTTGGGATTCAATAGCTTCATCATGCTTTGTTAATTCATCACAATTTCATAATCATAATCATGCAAGCATACAATTTAAGCACATAGCAGGGTTTACAATACTATCAACACATAATATTCACTATTAAGAGTTCACTACGAATATCGTAATATAAACCATAACCTACCTCCACCGAAGACTAGTGATCAAGCAAGAATTCCCAAAGCTTTGTTTCTCCTCAGCCTCTCGATCGATTCCTCTCTTTCTCTTGGTTCTTTCTGTTTTGTTTTATTCAAACCCTCTTTCCTTTACCCTAATTATCATATAATTAAGACTAAAAGAGGACAATAGAGCCCACTAATTAACTTAAGGTTACCTCTTTTAACCCCCAAGTAATTAGACTTATTAATATTAACCCTCAATCTTTATAATTAAGGAAAGAATAGTCCAAAACGACCTTTAAAACGTGTGGAGAATCCTAAACTGCCTGGGATTTGCGCAACCTGTGACGGGCCGTCGTGCTTGCGACGGTCCGTCACGATGGTCGTCGCATCCTCCCCATATTTCAGGTGAACTGTGACGGCCCGTCACCCCTGTGACGGTCCGTCCTGCACCTCCGTCATGACGGTCAGAAACTCGTTTCTTGTACCAAATTCTCAAAAGTTGAAGTGTTTTGCAACGGAAACTCACGACGCTTCGTCGTGGATGTGACGGCACGTCCTGCAGGTCCGTCACAATTTACAGAGAGTCGATTTTAATATCCAAATTGAAGAATTCTAAGTGTCATGGAACGAAACTTCCTCGACGGGCCGTCGTGACCATGACGGTCCGTCGTGACACCCGTCGTCCCCGCCAGTTTTCCCAGAATTACAATCTGCTGCTCAAAACGACTAAGCAGGTCGTTACATAACGTACATGTTCAGTCCAACATTTTATTGGATGTGACATAGTATAAAAATCAGTTCTTGTCAACTGAAAATGCGACAATAAAATCCATATAATCAAACCCAAATTTTGCAGATTTGCCTCTATATTTATCATCATCAGGTTACCTATAATAAAAAAAATTAAATTCGAAATTAAAGTACTTAAAAAATGATTTTATAAAGAAACTTCATTAATAAAAACTTACTTATTGGCGATAAGGAATTCCTTTTGAATCCAATGTAAAAACTCTTGCATTAAACCCGGTGATACTTGAGATGTGATTCGGCAATCATCAAATGGAGTAAGTTGACAAATATGAACGTGTATTTTGTCCTTGACCTTATCAGTTGATTAAAATGAATGCACATAGGGAGACTGCAAACCTTAGAAGGCATGTTGTTACTTGAGCAGGAGTTTTAGTATCAACATCGATGACACCAAGCTGGGTGGGTAGTTGATTGTCCGATAACAGATCATCACTCCAAGTAAGTTGTAGAGGAATGACAACATCCAATGGGTTGACATTAATTTCCCGGCTTGGTGATCCATGTGCAAATGCATCTGTCACTGCTTCATTTTAAGGTGCGAAAGAGACCGATGAGGTAGAATGACCGATGAGGTAGGATCCTGTGTGAAATCAACTAATTAACAAACACACTATAATTTCAATAACTTATGCAACTTAAAACATAATAATTTTTTTCAACTTTTTCTTTATTATGTCAGCACCATGATCCAAAATAAATAATAATATTTGAACAGATAAAGTATTTGTTAGTCTTTTAATATATATTATGCAGTCTGCGATACTTAAAATACATTAATGTCACGACCCAAATCGGGGCCGCGACTGGCACCCACATTCACCCTCCTATGTGAGCGAACCAACCAATCTACACCATAACATTTTAAAACAAGATCAACAAAAGTAATGCGGAAGACTTAAACTCATTAATAAAAACAACTCAAAACTATTATTATTATCCCCAAAATCTGGAAGTCATCATCACAAGAACATCTATCCTCAAATTACTAAACTAAAATGTCTAAGAACAAAAATAACTTAAAAAAAACTAGTCCATGCCGGAAGTTCAAGGCATCAAGACTTGAAGAAGAAGATCCAGTCCAAGCTAGAAGCATTAGCTCACCCTGAAGATCCGGTGTGACGAAGACTGGCTTGATTTACTGCTGAGTTGAAGTTGACGGAACGTTTACTGCATTACACAAATAACAAAGAGGAAAACAATAAAGTAGGGGGTCAGTACAACCACACGTACTGAGTAGATATCATCGGCCAACTCAAAATAGAAGATAATATATATCAAGTAATATTATAAATCAACTATAAACTCAACATGTAGCAACAACAAGTATCATAATCGTCAATAAATACCATCAAGTTCATCCATGAGGGCTCAAGCCTCAATACCATACTCATTTGGGAATTAAGTTCATTATGTTGAGTATATTAACATCTTTCAAGATTCATTATCTTTCTTCCTCTTGTGTCGGTACGTGACACTCCGATCCCTTACCACTATGTGTCGGTACGTGACACTCCGATCCCCTAATTCTACGTGTCGGTTCGTGACACCCGATCCCCTATATGTGTCGGAACGTGACACTCCGATCCCCTATATGTGTCGGTACGTGACACTCCGATCCCCTATATCTACGTGTCGGTTCGTGACACCCGTCCCACTAATACTATGTGTCGGAACGTGACACTCCGATCCACTAATACTATGTGTCGGAACGTGACACTCCGATCCACTAAATTCATTCTATCCGTTCATCAAGCCTTCTCTATACCAAGGCATCATCAATCCCATTACTTTAATTCATCAAGCCTTCTTTTATACCAAGGCATCATCATTAATATCGTAGATTAAAGTTTCTTTCAAGATTTAGGATTCAATGGTTTTCATCATGCTTGTTTTATCAAAATCACATAATCATATTAATGCAAGCATACAATTAAGCATATAGACAGGTTTACAATACCACTAATACATATCATACCCTATTAAGAGTTCACTATGAATATCGTAAAAACCATAACCTACCTCCACCGAAGAATTGGAATCAACAAGAAATCTCCCAAGCTTTGTTATTCCTCTTCCCTCTTCGATCGATCAATACTCTCTCTCTTTTCTTTTGTTTTGTTTTATTCAAACCCTCTTTCCTTTACCCTAATTATCATATAATTAAGAATAAAAGAGGACAATAAAACCACCTAATTAACTTAAGGTTACCTCTTTTAACCCCCAAGTAATTAGACTTATTAATATTAACCCTCAATCTTTATAATTAAGGAAAGAATAGTCCAAAACGACCCTTAAAACGTGTAGAGGAATTCTATTCTGCCTGGGATTTGCGCAACCTGTGACGGGCCGTCGTGCCTGCGACGGTCCGTCACGATGGTCGTCGCAGCCTCCCAAAATCCAGATGAACTGCGACGGCCCGTCACACCAGTGACGGTCCGTCCTGCACCTCTGTCCTGACGGTCAGAAACTCGTTTCTTGTACCAAATTCTCAAAAGTTGAAGTGTTTTGCAACGGAAACTCACGACGGTTCGTCGTGGATGTGACGGCACGTCCTGCAGGTCCGTCACAAATTACAGAGAGTCGATTTTCAGTATCCAATTTCAGAATTCTAAGTATGCTGAAACGATGCACCCTCGACGGGCCGTCGTGCCTGTGACGGTCCGTCGCAGTGCCCGTGGTCTTGGCCAATTTTTCCCAGAATTAAAATCTGCTGCTCAAAACGACTAAACAGGTCGTTACAATCGATACCAATTTACCCATCGTTCGTCCCGGAACGATCAAAAGAAGAAAAATAATGGCGAAAAGGAGTGCCTGAATCTGTAAACAGATGTGGGTATTTTTCTTGCATATCCGCCTCCTTCTCCCAAGTAGCCTCTTCAACCGGTCAATTCTTCCATTGAACTTTGATGGATGCAATCTCTCTCGACCTCAACTTACGAACTTCTCTATCTAATATAGCAACTGGTTCCTCCTCATAAGTCAAATTCTCATCAAGCAAAACTGAATCCCAACGGATAATGTAGTTTCCATCTCCGTGATATATTTTCAACATGGACACGTGAAATACCGGATGCACTTCGGACAGCCCTGGGGGCAAGGCTAATTCATAAGCCACCTCCCCTATTCGCTTTAGTACCTCAAATGGTCTAATATACCTTGGACTTAGCTTACCTCTTTTGCCAAACCGCATCACCCCTTTCATGGGTGAAACCTTCAACAAGACTTGTTCACCCTCCATCAACTCCAAGTCTCTAACCTTTCGGTCTGCATACTCCTTTTGTCTACTTTGCGCCGCTAGAAGCTTTTCTTGAATAGCTTTCACCTTCTCCATAGAATCTCTCAACAGATCAGTCCCCCAAGGTCTAACTTCAAAGGCATCAAACCAACCGATGAGAGATCTACACCTCCTCCCATACAATGCTTCAAATGGAGCCATATCAATACTCGAGTGATAGCTATTGTTGTATGAAAACACCGCCAAAGGTAAAAAGCTATCCCAATGGCCACCAAACTCTATCACACATGCACGAAGCATATCCTCCAACACTTGAATCGTTCGCTCAGACTGTCCATCGGTCTGAGGGTGAAATGCAGTGCTAAGGTCCAACCTAGTACCCAATTCGGCATGCAATGTTTTCCAAAACTTAGAAGTAAACTGCGTACCTCTATCTGATATGATGGATAGTGGAACCCCATGCAATCGAACGATTTCTGAGATGTAGATTTTTGCTAACTTCTCTGCATTGTAAGTCACCTTGACCGGAATGAAATGAGCAGACTTAGTTAACCTATCGACAATCACCCAAATGGAGTCATACTTACCCAAGGTCTTTGGAAGACCAACCACAAAGTCCATTGCGATTCTCTCCCACTTTCATTCAGGAATGGGCATTCTCTGAAGCGTTCCTCCGGGCCTCTGGTGTTCATACTTTACTTGTTGACAATTTGGACATTGGGCAATAAAGTCAACAATATCGCGCTTCATTCTATTCCACCAAAAGTGTTGCTTTAGATCGCGATACATCTTGGTTGCACCCGGATGTATAGAATACCTTGTACTATGAGCCTCTGTCAGAATAGTGTTGATCAAATTATCGACGCGGGGTACACATACCCTTCCCTTAATCCTCAAAACACCTTCCTCGTCAATTGTTGCTTCTTTAGCCTCTCCTTGCAACACCTTATCTCGAATCCGGATCAATTTCTCATCATCAAACTGCTTCCCCTTAATCTTGTCAAGGAAGGAGGATCTTGCCTCCACACAAGCTAACAATCTTCCCTTCTCATTTACTTCTAACCTCATGAGGTCATTAGCCAAGATCTGCACTTCTCTAGCCAATGGGCGTCTAGAAGCTTGCAAATGAGCTAGACTTCCCATGCTTCCGGCCTTTCTACTCAAGGCATCTGCCACAACATTCGCCTTCCCTGGATGATACAAAATAGTGATGTCGTAGTCCTTCAATAGTTCCATCCATATCCTTTATCTCAAGTTCAAATCTTTCTGAGTAAAGACATACTGTAGACTACGATGATCCGTATAGATTTCACACTTAACCCCATATAAATAATGCCTCCATTGCTTCAATGCAAACACTACCGCGGCCAATTCCAAGTCATGAGTTGGATAGTTACGTTCATGCACTTTTAATTGTCTTGAAGCATAAGCAATCACGTTCTTTTCTTGCATTAGCACTGCACCCAAACCAGAATAGGATGCATCACAATAAACAATGAAGTTCTTACCCTCTACTGGCAAAGTAAGAATTGGTGTAGTAGTCAGCAGGGTCTTGAGTTTCTGAAAGCTTTCCTCGCACTCATCCGACCATACAAATGGAACATTTTGCTTAGTCAAGTTCATCAATTGGGAAGCAATAGAAGAGAATCCCTTGACAAATCGGCGGTAGTAGCTAGCTAGACCCACAAAACTCCTTATTTCTGACACGTTTGTAGGTCTTACCCAATTCTTCACTGTCTCAATCTTGGATGGATCCACCATCACTCCATCCTTAGAAACCACGTGCCCCAAGAAGGACATTGAATCTAGCCAAAACTCACACTTGGAGAATTTTGCATAAAGCTTTTTCTTTCTCAACAACTCTAACACCATTCTCAAATGCTCCTCATGCTCCTTCATACTCTTGGAGTATATCAGTATATCATCAATAAATACGATCACAAAGAGATCCAAATACGTCTTAAATATCCCATTCATCAAGCTCATGAAAGCAGCGGGGGCATTTGTAAGACCAAAGGACATTACTACAAATTCATAATGCCCATACCTAGTCCGAAAAGCAGTCTTTGTCACATCCGTTGCCCGTATTTTCAATTGATGATAACCGGATCTCAAGTCGATCTTCGAGAAGACACAAGCACCTTGTAGTTGATCGAATAAGTCATCAATGCGAGGAAGAGGATACTTGTTCTTAATAGTTGTTACCTTATTCAGTTGTCTATAGTCTATGCACATCCGAAAACTCCCATCCTTCTTCTTCACAAACAAAACCGAAGCACCCCAAGGAGATGCACTTGGTCTAATGAAGCCTTTGCTCAACAACTCTTGAAGTTGAGCCTTTAACTCTCTTAATTCGGCGGGAGCCATTCTGTACGGGGGTATAGAAATGGGGCGAGTGCCCGGTTCAAGATCGATACAGAAGTCAATATCCCTATCCGGTGGCATGCCAGGAAGGTCTGCAGGGAACACATCCAAAAACTCACGGACTACCGAAACTGACTCAATCGAGGGTACTTGGGTAGTGTCATCCTTAAGATGTGCCAAGAAAGCTAAACACCCTTTACTCACCATTTTCTTAGCACGAAGAAAGGAGATGATACGCACCGGATTGGAAGTGTAGTCACCCTCCCACACTAACGGATCTGCCCCGGGCTTGGCTAACGTCACTGTTTTAGCATTACAATCCAAAATCGCAAAATTCGGAGAAAGCCAAGTCATACCCAGAATTACATCAAAGTCACCCATTTCTAGAATAACCAAATCTACATAAGTGTTGCTCCCCACAAAATTCACCAAACAAGACCTATATACTTTTTCGACTATCACAGACTCACCCACCGGAGTAGAAACACGAATAGGCATGTCAAGTAATTCACAATGTAAATTTAGACCATTAGCAAATGAGGAAGATACATATGAAAACGTGGAGCCAGGGTCAAATAATACAGATGCCATGCAATCACAAACCAAAAGATTACCTGTGATAACAGCATCAGACGCCTCCGCTTCAGACCTCCCAGGGAAAGCGTAACAATGGGCCCTATCGTTTGTCTGTCCGTTGCCCCTACCATGTTGTGTAGTAGCGGCTCCGTTTTGCCCATCACCTCTGCCATTGTGGTGACCACCATTACCTCGGCCACCACGTCCTCCAGAAAAGCGGCCTCTACCATGACCACCTCTACCTCTAGCTATTGGGGGTCTGTAACTCTGTTTTGGACAATTCCTCCTAATATGTCCAATCTCCCCACATCCATAGCACTCTCTGGAGTCACGCATAGGTCTCTCGGAGTAGTGCTAACCGTTCTGAGGTGGACCCCCAACTACAGTCTGTAGTGAAGACTGTATTGGTCGAACTGAGTGACCTCCGGAGTTCTGTCCTCTAGAGTAAGAACCATTAAACTCACCTCCCCTTCGAAACCTCTTTGATGTCGATGTCGTGGTGAAGTCATCTGGCTTCACTCCTTCCACCTCTATCACAAAATCTACCACCTCTTGGAAGGATGTTGCCGTTGCCGCTATCTGTAAGGCTGAAATCCACAATTCTGACCTCAACCCCTTCATAAAACGGCGAATCCGTTCTTGTGGACTGAAACAGAGTCGGGTAGCATATCTGGATAGTGCGCGAAATTTAGCCTCGTATGCATTTACCGTCATCCTTCCTTGCTCTAGACTCAAGAACTCATCCCTTTTTCTATCTCTCAAAGTCCTTGGGATATACTTCTCCATAAACAGGGTAGAGAATGATTCCCAAGTCATAGGTGGTGCCTCTGTTGGTTGACACTCAACATGTGACCGCCACCACATTTTGGCGTTCCCTTGAAACTGATAGCTCACGAACTCAACGCCAAACGTTCTACTATACCCATCTTGTGTAGTAGCTCATGACAATCAACCAGAAAATCGTAGGCATCCTCTGATTCTGCGCCCTTAAAGACTGGAGGTTTCAATTTCAAGAACTTACTGAAAAGTTCATGCTGATCATTTGTCATAATAGGCCCAGTAGTCAGACGTGGAAATGTGCCTATTCCCAATGATGCATCCATGCGGGGAGCCATAGTAGCCGCATGTCGTATTGCTGAAACCGGAGGTGTTGGTGCAGAAACCACTGGAGGTGCCTGACCCTGATCGGATAACCCGCTAAGATAAGCAAGTACCTGGTTGATCATCTCTGGGGTAGGTTGGGGTGGCAATTCCTCATTTTGCACTTGTTCAGTTTCCCCTTCCTCACCCCCTCTTACTACCTCCTCAGTCGGTGGAGGAGTCACCGCCCTAGCATCAGATGGGCTAGGTGCTCGTCCTCTTCCCCTAGAGGACGTCCTCCCACGACCTCTTCCACGACCTCTTGCCGCTGTTCTTCCTCGAGCTACAGCCCCAGTGGCTGGCTCAGTCGTTTCTTGTCTTTCCATTGTTGCTGCTGGTGCGGTCGTTGCTCTAGTTCTAACCATCTGCGAAATAGAATGAAGATGGTCAGATACCAATTTGTATCACCTAGATACCAATTGGACTCAAGTAGTAGCACGAAAGAAGAATGAAAGAATGGAATTTTCCTAAAGTCTTATAGCCTCTCAAAGAAAAGTAAAGGCGTCCCCCTACCGTTCCTTAAGACTCTACTAGACCTGTTCTTGTGTGATGAGACCAACGAACCTAATGCTCTGATACCAAGTTTGTCACGACCCAAATCGGGGCCGCGACTGGCACCCACATTCACCCTCCTATGTGAGCGAACCAACCAATCTACACCGTAACATTTTAATACAAGATCAACAAAAGTGATGCGGAAGACTTAAACTCATTAATAAAAACAACTCAAAACTATTATTATTATCCCCAAAATCTGGAAGTCATCATCACAAGAACATCTATCCTCAAATTACTAAACTAAAATGTCTAAGAACAAAAATAACTAAAAAAAAAACTAGTCCATGCTAGGAAGTTCAAGGCATCAAGACTTGAAGAAGAAGATCCAGTCCAAGCTAGAAGCATTAGCTCACCCTGAAGATCCGGTGTGACGAAGACTGGCTTGATTTACTGCTGAGTTGAAGTTGACGGAACGTTTACTGCATTACACAAATAACAAAGAGGAAAATAATAAAGTAGTGGGTCAGTACAACCACACGTACTGAGTAGATATCATCGGCCAACTCAAAATAGAAGATAATATATATCAAGTAATATTATAAATCAACTATAAACTCAACATGTAGCAACAACAAGTATCATAATCGTCAATAAATACCATCAAGTTCATCCATGAGGGCCCAAGCCTCAATACCATACTCATTTGGGAATTAAGTTCATTATGTTGAGTATATTAACATCTTTCAAGATTCATTATCTTTCTTCCTCTTGTGTCGGTACGTGACACTCCGATCCCCTACCACTATGTGTCGGTACGTGACACTTCGATCCCCTAATTCTACGTGTCGGTTCGTGACACCCGATCCCCTATATGTGTCGGAACGTGACACTCCGATCCCCTATATGTGTCGGTACATGACACTCCGATCCCCTATATCTACGTGTCGGTTCGTGACACCCGTCCCACTAATACTATGTGTCGGAACGTGACACTCCGATAAACTAATACTATGTGTCGGAACGTGACACTCCGATCCACTAAATTCATTCTATCCGTTCATCAAGCCTTCTCTATATCAAGGCATCATCAATCCCATTACTTTAATTCATCAAGCCTTCTTTTATATCCAAATTCTCAAAAGTTGAAGTGTTTTGCAACGGAAACTCACGACGGTTCGTCGTGGATGTGACGACACGTCCTGCAGGTCCGTCACAAATTACAGAGAGTCGATTTACAGTATCCAATTTCAGAATTCTAAGTATGCTGAAACGATGCACCCTCGACGGGCCGTCGTGCCTGTGACGGTCCGTCGCAGTGCCCGGGGTCTTGGCCAGTTTTTCCCAGAATTAAAATCTGCTGCTCAAAACGACTAAACAGGTCGTTACAATTAATCAGTTTAATAGATTAATTTATATATCAAAATTGATTAATAAAAACATTATATATATATTTTTACTATAAAAAAATTAGGCAATTGCTGATGACATACGTTTTTTGAAGATAAATTGATGGAATAAGGTATCAACTATCCGAAAAGAGACATTATTAAAATTTTTACAAATAATAAAGTATTAATCAAATTATTAAGTATCATATATTTAATTAGCTTCATTACATCTTCAATAGACCCCTTTTGTTTTCCAACCTCGTCTGCACTTTCATCATCAACAGTTGCAAATTTCATATGCTTTGGTGAAACAGTCGAATGATCAGAGTAATTCTATTAATGTGTGTTGTGCAGTCAGTTATACTTAAAAATAAAGTAATAAATTTCATAAATTAAAGTATATACCAAATACATGATTTAGATCATTCTTTATAGTTTTAAACTAAACAATTAGTTAATCAACAATATAAAATTAGCATATAAAAATTGATGGATTATAGTATCAAGCATACAAAAAATACTTTATTAAAATTTCTAATGCACAAAAATATTAAGGTATCATTTAATAAATTAAGTATAATATACTTAAATACCTTTGGTACATGTTCAAAAGAAACCTTTTGTTTTCCAACAACATCAGCATTTTCAGCATCATCGTCTATAGTTGCACAATCCTTATATATGTGAAACAATTGGTTCATCAGAGTTACCAGAATTGAATTGTGTACCAACATTGTCTTTTGCCACAGAATCATCCATCATGTGTGGCGATGAGACTCCTCCTGTATCCTTCAATTTTTATAAAAAATCAACATCACTTAAAAAATCAGAAAGAATTTAAAAAAAATCAAAATATCACCTTCTCAGATTTGTTTCCTCTCGCACCAACAACTTTCAACAATTCTGAATGATTACTCTTTATTAATGCCTCAAAGAGCTTCAACTTTACTATCAAGATCTCCAAATTTTTTGTCAACCTATAATCAAAATTAACATATAATAAATATTACAGTAAAACATATAAGAGTTTAAGTTACTTGGTTACTTACATAAGACGTAATGAACTTCTTCAAATCATCAATTTCTGAACTGCCCAAACTTGTTTTTTCATTGAATGAATTTGGAGAAACACCAACATCAGATACATTCTCAGATTCTTTTATTTGTGGTTTTGGATTTTGGAATGAATGATCTGGTTGCTGATCTGGTTCCTTATATAGTTTTTAAAGTCTTGATAGATCATACTTATGAGGATGTACAACCTTTATTCTCTGGAGGTTTTATTGTGAAGTCTTCAGAATCAGGAACATCCTCCGGATGCATATAATCATTATCTGGAATTGATGAAACTGGTGGGTTTGGAGGTAAATAATTGTGATCTGGTAACCCAAGTGATGCTATTTCCTCAAAAGTTGGCTGAATATTAGAACATTCAATCTAAAAAAAACAATTAATTAATGACAATAAACATATTCAAGTTGTATCACATAATTAAAATAATTAATTAAGAATGTTGTATTGAATTAATTACCTCTGAAAAAATTGTTTTCATAAACAACTCAAATTTGGGCTTCAAACCAACAACTTGCCAGTTGCAAATCCTTGGTATACCGTTTCCTTCTTTGACAGCAATACCGATATTTATCGTAGAAGTACATTCATAAATTCATATATTAAGTGCATATGGAAATCCATTCAACCGATACAACTTCTTGCAGGGTTTGTACTTTTTTCGAAAAGATCTCATTAACTTTTGAGACGCAACTATTCCCCAAGAAAACTGTTAGTAACTACCATCTTCCACCATATAGAATCTTCAATAGGAATTCGTGTATCACCAAGTTGGGAATACAAAAATATATGGATAGAATACAAAATAGCCATTTGAAGTGCATCCTCATTATTTTCTCATCCACCTACCATAAACCGGTCTACTAATCTTTATTATTAACATTATATGTAGTATCAGGAAAATATCTTTCAACAAACCTACCGGTTTTGGAGTCCGGATATGTAAAGTCCTTTACAATTCAAACCAGTAACAATGGCAAAATCACTGATACTAAATATCAACACATTCCCTTTGGCATGGGGAATGTGCATCTCTTGATCTAAATTATCATGCTCAATCTCTAACAAGTATAAAAGCATAGTAATTTGGCCTTGGTAATTGCATGTAGAGATATTTAGGTATGGTACAAAAATTATTTCTTTAAATAATTTTATACTGTCATCCTTAATAGATGATACTAAGTGTTCAACGAAATTCGTGTTGTATGTTGGACCAAACTTTAATGCATCAGTTGAAATATGTTTAATGACGTAATTCATGTTCTTCAATATAACAAATAAAGTTTTATCAAATTGTAAAATATATAAAAAGTTTCTAAACTATTGACCGCATACAATAATGTTTCTGTTTTAAATGATACTAAAAACTTCCTAATATTGATACTAAATATAACAAAACATGTTAACATGAAACTAATAAATACTATTTTAAACTATATATATTTCTTTGATACATTAAATTTCATGTCCAACACATTAAAAGATACTCAAATTCACAATTTCAATTACATATAGAAACATAAGGGTTGATACTTAAATTTTTATATACTTATCAATAATTCATATAAATATGATACTTGAATAACAGATGTATGAATGCATGATACACATATACTATTATTTGATACCTTATATTGAATGCAAAATCATGTTTTTATAACAAAAATAGATACTTTATGTAGATATACAAATCGATACTTGTAACATATCTATACGTAATTAGTAATTATTACCCATTAATATATACGAAATATAAGTAAAATTAAAACAAAGAATAATTCTATCATGAGCACATAAAAATAATTGAGCATACTAACAAATATACACAAAAATCATGATAAGATCAAAACGATACTTGATATAATTCATCAGACTAATACTACCAAATAATTCATCAGACTAACTAAAAAAAAATTTCATATACAATATAAACGACACTTAACAATGAGAATCAACAAACTAAATAAACAACATGAAAATCATGATATATATTGAAAAAAAATTACATACCATTGATAATGTTGGTCGAACAATAGGAGGTTCAGCCTTTCTACCGCTCTTCTTTGGGGTTCTTGGGTCTTTAGAAGTAGATGCATGTTTTTTTTATGAATTTTTCTTGCTATAACTTGATTTTGTCATGACAATAATTTGATGCAACAATAAATAACTCAGATCTACATAGAATTTAATTATGTAAATCAACAATATAATTTTTTGAACAATAAGCACAGTAAATACGCAAAAAAATTTTTTTTGAAGAAATAGTAATGTGGATGATGATATACCTGATTTAGGAGTCAAATTCAGATGAATATTGATAATAATCCATAGAATATTATGAATTTCAAATTTGATTTAAAATTGTAACTGAAAATTAGGTGGAAATTTTGGGATAAAATTGGGAAAGGCGAAATTTTTGGGGGAATGGACCAATTTTTACCTGGGAAGGTAACTCTAACTTTGGGAAGCTTAATTTAACTTTTTATGTTTATTTCCAACGTGTAAAGTTAATTAGTATCATTGGGGGGAAAAAAGGAATTTTTAAAATTTAATAAATTAGTAGGGAATTAATGGAATTAGATAAATTAAAGTAGTGTAGTTTAGTAATTTTTCAAATAAATAATTTCATCTTATTAACTCAAATCCAAGGTCCATTTCACCTTGAAGCCCAAACTCATGCCACGTGTCATAGTGACTAGTCATCCAAGACCAACAAGGTGACACCACATTTCTGAATGAGGTGGTAGTCCCAGTCAAATGCAAGAACAAATCACGATGCGTCAAGTGTCAAAATGACATCCTTTGGCCAATCACAAGCAACCTTGTCCATTCCCTACAACTGTAAATAGGGGATAGACATGACATTCAAAGGGATTCCACAGAAAACTCTTCAACACGCATTCAACAAATTGGAGAAAGCTACAACATCAACTACATATCTCTTCAAAGGATTGATTAACATACTTCTTCTCGGAGATCAACGACGAAGCGCTTTTCGATATTACTGGAGATCGAATACATCTTAAGGAGGTCTACATCATCCTACAATTGAGAAATACGCTACTAAAAGCCCTCGAATCGCGGAGAAACTTAAGAGAGAGAATCAAGAGAACAACAGAATTGTACTCGCAACGATTCATTAATAAAATCCTGATTTTTCTTTTATTTATTTTGCTTGCAGTTAATTTTCAGCGACTACGAAAATTTATTGTGAACATGAATAAATAAAAGTTCCAACTCACTGCTAAAAAGTTGTTAAAATACAACAGTCAATGTTAAAAAATAGAGGTGTACAAAAATTCAATCGATTGATTAAACGAACAGAAAAAAAAATGTTGTTTATTAATCATTATTAGGTTATTGAGTTATTTATAATTTAATAAAACAAAATTAATGAATTATCAATTTAATATGAAGTTTAATTTTGAATTATTAGATTAACTGATAAGTCATTAAGAATATAATAGTTTATTATTTTAATTTCTATTCATACCTAAATATCAAGAAAATATTGTGAGGCGTGAAAGATAAACTGTTGATTTACTTTTAATGGAAATACGACATTTGGTTTACAATTAGACTTCTCAATTTTAATTAGTTTTATTTTATTATTGACTAATAGTAGCTTATGCACGATTGTAAATGTCTGCCATTCAATTAACGTCAGAATTTATATGGAAAATTTTTCAAAATGTCAACATTTTAGCATTTAAGAGGGCTCATTAGCAACACTTTCAATATTTAGTAAAAATGTCAAATTTTAGATTGTTATGTATCTTATTTATATATTTTATTATTTGTTTTTATTTAAAGAATATAATTATTTAATAACAAAAGGGAGAAAATCAAGGAAGAGAATATTTCAAAAAAAAGGTAAAGATCCTTAATTTACTCATCAATTACATTTTCAAATAAAATTTAAATTTTATTCTTTTTTTTTTCTCCAGAATTTTTACCTTTTTAAAATTATATTCATTCCACAATATAATATTTATATGTATTATAGTTTTTTATTAGTTTGTATTCATTCCAATAGTATGCCGAATTTATCTATATAGTCATTTAAGAAATATATTTGTATTTTCATATATTTTTTTCCTATATAGTTAAAAAAAATTAAAAATCTTGTATGTATTTCATTTCAATATGTATTTTATTTGTATTTCTATTTATTCTAATTGTTATTTAGAATTTTGTATAATAATATATAAAATACAAAAAATTAGTGTGATGAAAAAGTGAATAAAATATAAAATTGAAAAGAAATAATTGAATATTTGGTGTACTTATTCTTAAATAAAATACATAACTAGTTGACATACCTTTAGAATAAATACAAATTAGATAAAAATGTCAAATTCAGAAACAATGCAACATAATTTTTGAATGAATACAACTATTAATTGTAAAAATACATACTTACTAAAACAGTATCAAAATTCAATATATACTTCCAAATTTATGAATACAAAAAAATAATAAAACTATGAAATACAAAAATAAATACTAACTGTGGTACATTGACATAACTATCACAAAAAAAAAACAGAATACAAAATGAATTAAATATATGAAATACGATTCCAAATCTATGGATACAAAATACAATAAAACAATAGGACTAAAACAACAACAAAATTCAACATACACTTCCAAATCTATGAATACAAAAAACATTAAAACTATGAAATATACACAATCAAACTCATATAATGTGTTACATTGACATAACTTACACACAAAAAAAAACAACAGAACACAAAATACAATAAATATATGAAATACAAAAATAAATACTAACTATAACATTATAAAAATTCCATATACACTTCCAAACGCATTGTAACATGATTTTTTTTTAATCTTAAAATTACTAAACAAATTAAACTAAACATGCAAGACATAGAACATGCAAAAAAAAAAAAAAAACCTCTTCTCCAACAAATTGATCTTTTTCAACTTCATGGTTATGAATTTATGTGGGATTTTGCACATCGACGAATTCAGGCATTTTTCCCCCTCGTATATAATCCTTAGATTTAGAAGCAGATCTACATTGTTGTTTAATTCTTGAGTGAAAAAAATTAAATGATGAAAAATTGGAAGAACTTTGATTATTTTGTCCAATACCTCTAGTAACTCTCTTGAAAACGTCCATTGAAGAGAGAATTATGTAGTGTCAAACCGTAAAAAATGTTTTAAGAATAACAACAAAATAATTTTTTTTAAAAAAATCAGTAAGTAAATAAATAAGGAATTTGAAAAACATAATACCCAAATCAACGTTAATCTTCAAATCAAATCTTGCAACGAAATTAAATGAGAATAATAGAAAATATTAATATATTGAATCGAAAATCTATGGAATTGATTTGGAAGAATGTTAGATAGAGAAATTGAAAAGAAGAATAAGAAAAGAGAGAAAAATCTGGAATTGATTAGGAAGAAAGTAAGAAAGAGAGAGGAATTGATAAACTTAAGAAAAGAAAGAGAAAATTAAAATGACACTAATATATATCCAATCACATAAATATATGAAAATGTGTAATGTATGAGAGAAAAAGAAAGGGTGTAAATAATGAGAGAGAAAATATTAATAATATCAAAATAATTATTTATTTTTAAAATAATGACATTTTTGACATGTTTACTAATATTATTAAAGTATGGATATTATCACTAAATAAGTTGATTTTTTTGACTAGTTAGCTAAATTTTCCAATTTATATTGTGTTTTGGCTTTTATTGTTGCATATACAGTTTGATTTGTTTGTGCTTGATGCATGTATGTATAACGCTAAATTGTTAGAGAAGTCATATATTTATTTTAAAGATATTTTTTATTGGTTAAATTGAAAATCGAATCGTTCAAGATCAAAAATCAATAACAAATATTTTATTGGTTTGGTTATCGATTTAGCATATTTAAATATTGATAAATCGAACTGATAATACTTTAAATCAAAACTGATACACACCCCTAATCAGAGGTATTTAAAGTATGGCATCTCAGTGAATTTTAAGACTCTTGTTGATAAAATGGCAAGTATAAGAGTTCAATTTACGATTAGAATTAAGTACTATAAAGATCTTTCAAGTCATTCCGAGTAAAAATAAGAATAAATTATTCTTTTTGAAACATAAAAACTATTTTATACTAACATGAAAATATCAATAGCGGAATCATTCCTTATAAAAACACTCATCAAAGTATCAATCAGTGTTTTAAAACTCTTCTGGGACTCGCCCTGGGTGTGGCTCTAGCAAAATGCCTCGAGACTCAAGTGTGGGGCTTAGTTCTACAAGACTTACGCCCTAAGCGCCCGACTATACGCTCTAAGCACGCCAACGTCCAACGCTCGAGACTCGCCTAACAGATCTGACACAAATTGTGTTAAAAAATTTTAATTAACATTGTTGACCCTCATAATTCTTGAATAAATGAATGATACGTAACGTTTTAATCTATAAAGATAACAAGATTGAGAGTAACTCAAACAACAAATGTAGTATCACATATTTACTATTTGGTAACACTATGAAGGTAATTATATATTACGTAACATTTCTCTTACAAATATGTAGCGACATTCTATTTTTTTTCATTTATTATCGGTCCTCATAGTTTTGTCATATGTCTCAAAATTATTATATTTTATTTAACTATTTAAAAGTAATTTTATTTTTATTCATGGAAGAGTGATGTTTATACTATAATAATTGTAAGTTTATTGATTATTTTCTTTTAGGGTTTGGGGGGGGGGGGTTTAAATTGTATGATATATATATATATATATATATATATATATAATGATTATTTTATTATTAGAAAGTTAAGATATTATATTATTTATACTTGTATAGTCATGTTTTATTATCATTGGTGTAATGATATTTCTTTCAAATAGTAATTATAATACTTTTCTTTTCATTATAGATTATCAATACTTATCTCAAATAAAAATCATAATATTATTTCGATATATTATAATTTTTTCATAAAAAATTATTTGTAAAATTATTAAAAGGAATATAATTAGTAATAAAATTATAAAATTGAAAATACATGAGACTATGCCCGTAGACCCACGGAATTTACGCCCTGTATTCTTGAGTCTTACACATTGCCCCATACGGTATAAAATACCTCGGCTCACACCCCTGCCTTTTAAAACACTAGTGCTATCAATAATATCATATGGAACTATAGTTCGTTCCTTCAAGAAATATTCTTCACACTTCTATAATATTGCTTTCCTTTAAAAAAGAATGATCTTCTTTCCTTTTTAATCTATTTCACAAAGAATATAATGACCTCTTTCTTTTTTTTGATAACATTTAATTTTCAGTTTTTTACATTACATGTTTAAGGCCACAAGATCAAAGAATAATTTTGTACATTTAAACTAACTTTAATTTAAGACCACAAGATTCAAAAATTTTCTTTATGTTCTTAAACTATGTGTTTAATCAAATCAAATCATTTTTTATAAAACGGAAAAAGTACCATTTACTAACAAAATATGATAAATCAATACTGATTTTTCTCAAATAAAAAACATACCATAACTTGGTTACAATAAGTTCTCTTAAATGATAAATTACAGCTAACAAAGGGTTAGAGAAAAATAAAATAATTAAAAAGTGGAAAATGGTGGGATAGAGTTGGCATTATTATATGAGTTTCCACCATCAATACATCTTCAAACAATAATGCTGACTGCTTTTTGGAGTTGCTTTATCCTATTTCCAGCAACAGAAGCCTGCATTTATCCCCAATAAACATCAGTGGCGTCATATTTATTGATGTGATAATAGTTTATTTGATTTGATACAAAGTTAGAAATATATATAAACTTTCAAAATTTATGATATAAATTAAGTTACAGATATTTATGTGTCTTTAAATTATTATTTTTTTCCTTTCAGTGTCAGATACTCGCATTGAAATCTGACTAAATCTGAATCTTGACCATTCAGCCAAGAGATGTTTCGTTATCCGTTAAAAATTTTGTAATCTCTCATATATTATTTCACTCTTTATTTCTTCATTATACCTTGTAATATATGTAACTTTTAGATAATTTATTTTCACTATTAGCTATCCTATTATTTTCCTATCCATTGCTAGGAAGAATTTATCAATTAAAAATTATGGTGATCTTCATTTGGTTTGGATACACTGTACGTACACAAGGAAATATAAAGTGTATAAAAGTTAGTAAAAAAAAAAAGAATTTTTATTAGTTGAAGCAAGGTGTTCCTTTTGTGAAACTTTGGACGCAACTCTTATCCAGAGTTTGTTGATTTGTTCTTTGTGATTAGGTTGTTGTTTGCTGGAAGGGGCAAGTCTAGAGGGCTGGAAAGGTGAAAATATTTGTTGTAATGTTTGAATCTCAACTTAATGAGAGAGATGATATATCCGCCTTATCTTGAAGAGATTTTATTTCATCGTATATTTTTTTTCAATTTTAATATCGTAATATTATAATTTTCACTAATATTAAAGAGTAAAATATTTCTTATCAAAAGCAATTTTATATTAAAGAGGACTCAAATTCGAAATTCCTTGATTAAGGACGAAGAAATACTTGTCACTCTACTCTTCTCTAGTTGGTATCTTATATATCATTTCATTTAGAGTATAATGAATATTTTAATAATATATCATCATTTTCTTATACTGATTAACAGACAAAAATAAATTATGCAAATTGAGACAAATAAAATATTATTAATATACACATTATTAATTTATTAATTTATTATAGATTACTTTGTAATCATTTAAAATTTATTAAATATAAATTTATAAAATGATTCGAATTATGTTGAATTCATAAATATATTAATCCAAACAAATATTATGGATTAGTATAATTGAGTTAAATATTTAAGTCCAATAAATATGAATTTAATTAAAGTCTAAATTAATTGATTTGGGCTACATTGGATGAACCCAATTGGTTAAACCCAATCTCATCTCATTCTAGAGCCCATCTTGGCGCCACGTGTGCAGATGATGTGGCATGCCAAGTCAAATAAGAAAACCAATAGAATCATGACATGTGTCAAAGATGACAAGCCCGCTCCATAAAGCCCAAATGCCATGTACTTCAATCTGATTGGCTGAAAGGAATCCTATTCCAATTGCAACTCCTCTATTCTAAAACTATAAATAGGGGTCCTCATAATTCAGAAAGGAGACAGAAAATTCTAAACAAGAAGCTAGAGAAACTCTATGGTACAAACGCCATTTAATTCTCTACAAAGCTACAAGTTTAAGAATTCAAGCATTCAAGTTCAAGAACGATCAAGATCAAGACCACCGAATTCAAGAACAAGCTCGAAGCCCTTGAGTTCAAATAAAAGTCAAGATCAAGATAAAGTTCAAGTTCAAGTTAATCGTAGATTCAAGAACAAGCTTTAAAGCCCTTGAATTTATATTTGAAAAGGCAAATTCAGAGGAATTATAGAGATTGTAACACTCACATTTGAAATAATAAAATCGATTGTTGCTATAATTTTCCGTTCTTGATTATTGCTTTCTCGACGCGAATTTTATTGTCTACAAATTCTGGCACGCCCAGTGGGACAATCTCTACCTCTCATCTCAACTTTTCAAACGTCAAAGAATATCAAGATGACTTCCATGAACAACAACTCTCGATCAACCTCCTCTAAGGTCGCTAACTCCAAGTTCTCTAGTGAAGTTGAAGACATCCTTGGAGTTACCTTTGGAAGTTTTGGAGTTGTTACGAGAAGCAAGGCTGCTACACTAGGGCAACAAACGCTTCAAGTGTCGTCTGCATCAACTCCTGTTTTTGGGTCTTCGACTCCAAAAGGAGCAAATTCCTCCACAAATTCTCTAGAAGGAGGAAGTAGTGTTGCTGAAAAGATCAAAAAGACATTGGCTCTACTTGAGCAATCTGGTTCCAAGAACTCTACCACAAGGGAGAACTGTGATTCAACTTGTGAATCATCTCCGCGTATATCGCGTAATGTGAGTCCACTGAAAATTAACTTACGCGACAATCCATGTTACTCGCCTGCATCTCCGATGATCATGCAAACGATGGTGACTGCTGCTTCCTCTCCTGAGGAACAACTCGCAAATCTGACGAAGTTGGTTGAAGGATTAACGAAGCATGTACAACACCAAGAATCTCGAATTGACAAGATGATGGACAGGATAGAAGGACTTTTAGATGGAGATGCGAGCCATGCACCTGGAAAGGGCATTGAAGTTCAAGAAATCGAAGATCCTGCTAAGAAAGCCCCGTTTGTTAAAGAGATGCCAGTTTCTTCTGAAGGAATGATCCCGCTCGATCGCTTGAAGGAGTTTATTGAAGGAACTATCAAAGATAAGTATGAAGTCTCCACCAAGTCTTCTCATATGTATGCTAAACCATACACTGCTAGGATTGGTAACTTTAAAATGCCTGCTGGTTATCAACCTCCCAAATTTCAACAATTTGAGGGAAAAGGAAATCCGAAACAACATGTCGCGCACTTCGTGGAGACATGTAATAATGCTGGAACATATGGAGACTATCTTGTCAAACAGTTTGTCCGCTCTCTAAAAGGAAATGCCTTTGATTGGTACACGGATCTCGAACCTAACTCTATTGATAGTTGGGAGCAACTAGAACATGAGTTTCTCAATCGCTTCTATAGCACAAGGCGTACAGTGAGCATGGTAGAACTCACGAATACTTGCCAAAGGAAGGATGAACCGGTCATAGATTTCATAAATCGATGGAGGAACGCGAGCCTAAATTGCAAGGACAGGCTTAGTGAAGCTTCTGCAATCGAAATGTGTATTCAAGGAATGCACTGGGAGCTTCTTTACATCTTGCAAGGAATAAAACCAAAATCTTTCGAGGATTTAGCTACTCGCGCTCATGATATGGAGTTGAGCATGACATCTGCCGGAAAAGATATGACTATTGTCCATGATCCTCGCAAAGGAAGGGACAAACAGGAACCCAAGAGGTGGAGCAAGTTTCTGCCCAAAAATGACAACAAAGAATCCATGAGTGTAAATGTGTCACCCGCAAAGTTCACTACGAATGAGGGCGTAAAACAAAATGTGAGAACGACTTTCCAAGCACGTTCAAATCAAAAGTCGACGCTAAGGGAGATGCAAGGAAAAAAGTATCC
Organism: Solanum peruvianum; assembly: GCA_027705065.1. Classification (NCBI taxonomy): domain Eukaryota; kingdom Viridiplantae; phylum Streptophyta; class Magnoliopsida; order Solanales; family Solanaceae; genus Solanum; species Solanum peruvianum. The sequence continues at coordinate 9,432,990 of JAKWJD010001766.1, read as the reverse complement.
CTTCTTGGATTCTGACGTTTCTGAAATTTTTGATGAATTGCTTGAGTTAAAACTCATTGACTTGCCAGAGATGAAGCGACCCGATGAAGCTGAAAAAACTGATGACCCAAATTATTGCAAGTATCATAGACTTGTGAGTCATCCTCTTGAAAAATGTTTTGTCTTTAAGGATAGAGTAATGCGATTGGCTAACGAAAATAAGATTATCCTTGATGATGAGAAGGCTAGTTCTAACCATACCTCTATCACGTTTGGGTCACTGGATCCGGTCCAAATATATATCTCTGAAAAGCATGAAGAAGAGCCAGTAGACCAGGACGTTGACATAGATGGTAATGAGGGTTGGATTCTTGTAACTAGGCGAAGACGCAACAATTCAAGCTTACGAAAAGAATTATCCGAACAATCGGTTAGAGGAAAAATGGTGAAGAAATTAGAGAATAAAAAATCAATCAAGCGCCCCAAAAGGCAAAGGTTGAAGTGCATCACTACCAAAAACCTCAACGTCTTGTGACTCTAGAGGAATTCTTGCCAAGCTCGTTCGGTACAAAGTCTACTCAAGGCAATGTTGAGGCATCATGTTTCAATGTGGATAAAGGACAAACAATGAATGTGCCTCTTACTATAAAAGAAGGAACAACGAGTGAATCCTCACCAAAAGTGTCTCCTGGGGAAGAAGAAAAAGAAACAAGGGAAATCTCAGAATTGATGTCTCTTTCATCTTCTGAAAAATCTATTGAACTTTCTTCCCAAGAAGCACATGTCTGTGATACTAAAATCACATTTACGGATAACGATCTTCTATTTGGTGAAACACTACACAATCGTCCTTTGTATATCGTGGGTCATGTGCTAGAGAAGAAGATAAATAGAATCTTAATAGATGAAGGATCTGAAGTCAACATTTTGCCTATCCACACATTGAAGGAACTTGGCATCACGACTGGGGAACTTAGTGAAAGTCGTCTGTTGATACAAGGATTTAATCAAGGTGGGCAGAGGTCCATAGGCTCTATTAAATTAGAGATCCACATGAGAGATTTGCGATCAAGCGCATGGATACATGTGATTGACGCAAAGACATCATATAACATATTACTTGGAAGGCCTTGGGTACATGAGAATAGAATTGTCTCATCTTCTTACTATCAATGTTTGAAATATCTTGAAGGTGGAATTGAAAGAAAGATAGTTGCAGATGATAATCCTTTCACCGAAGTGGAGACACACTTTGCGGATGCGAAATTCTATATGAGAAGTTATGTTGTTAAAGGGGTCAAATCCAATGACATCAAATCAATCAAGATTGATAATATCGTAAGTAAAAGAATTGATGCAGCTATCGATAAGGCAAAAATTGACACTAAAGACTCTTGTCCCATTCTTGATAAAGGGAAGATCCTATCTTCAAAGAAGAAGCAGACTTCTAGGCTTTGTTATTTTCCAAAAGCGAAGAAAGAACAAGATCAACCATCTAACCTTGAAGAAAATGCATTAAGAGGGCTAACTCTTCCTATCAGACGGATTGATGCAATAAACCTGTCTTCTAAGTTGCCAGAAAAGTCAGTCGCTCAAGATCAAGTGCTAGATATGACTCTCCCTACAAAGCGCACAAGAGAAGGTTTTGATCCCAATGCCTACAAGTTATTTGTGAAGGCAGGATACAACCCTAGCGAGCCATCAGCACTAGGGAAACTCCCATCAAAAGATACAACTAGGAAAGCGCGTGAAGGCCTAGGTTATAGCCAACCGCCGCCAATTCGCATTTCCATAAGAAGGGCCAGTAATAATCATATAACTTTTGAAGATGACGTCACTGCTCCCAATAAAAGGCCTTCTGTCTTTGATCGACTTGGCAAAGCGACAACAAGAATTTCTGTGTTTGAGAGGTTAGGTCCTCTAAAGAAGAATAACAAGAACCTGAGAAGTTATTTAAAAGTTACAACGCCTGCTTCACATTTGATTCGAAAAGATTTCAGAAGTTTGATTCCTTCTAGGATGAGGCGACGAGTGGAACTTATGGTTTCCTGTAAAGAGGAAGTCAAGGCAAAGGTTCATACTGTGGTTTACACCAAAGAGCTCGAGGAAGATGAATAAAGTGTAGGTTCCTCAAATCATGTTACAATCCAAAATGAGTACGATTCTTTGCCTCAAAAGAAGATTGTGGAAGAGGTAGAAGATATTGTCTCGTGTTGTCATATATCAGTCAATGACAATGATCCTGTGGAAGAGGAAGATGCTAAAGATGCTCCTCCAGAACTTGAAGAAGGAGTAAAGATCACAATAGATCCTTTGAAGGAATTTAACCTTGGCACTGATGAAGATCCGAAGCCAACTTACATGAGTGCGTTTCTAGAAATTGATGAAGAAGTCGCTTACATGAATATACTCAAAGAATATAGAGATATATTCGCTTGGAGTTACAAAGAAATGCCTGGATTGAATCCTAGAGTAGTGGTCCATCAATTGGCAGTCAAAAATGGTTCTCGTCTAGTTAAACAAGCTCAAAGACGTTTTAGACCAGACTTGATTCCATTGATAGAAAATGAAGTTAACAAACTCATTGAGGCAGGCTTTATTCGTGAGGTCAAATATCCTACATGGATTTCAAGTATTGTTCCTGTGAGGAAGAAGAATGGTCAAATTCGAGTTTGTGTTGACTTTAGAGATCTCAATAATGCATGCCCTAAAGATGAGTTTCCTCTTCCCATTCCAGAGTTGATGATTGATGCCACCACTGGTTATGAGGCAATGTCGTTCATGGATGGTTCTTCTGGATATAATTGAATCCGCATGTCACCAAAAGATGAAGAACTCACTGCATTTCGCACGCCAAAAGGTATTTATTGCTACAAAGTGATGCCATTTGGTTTAAAGAATGATGGCGCCACATATCAAAGGGCTATGCAAAATATCTTTGACGACTTGCTCCATAAAAATGTTGAATGTTACGTTGATGATTTGGTAGTGAAGTCCAGGAAAAGGGGTGATCATTTGAAAGACTTAAGGATGGTGTTTGAGTTACTCCGAAGATATCAATTACGGATGAATCCATTGAAATGTGCCTTCGGAGTTACTTCCGGCAAGTTCCTTGGCTTTTTTGTGAGACATCGAGGGATTGAAATTGATCAAGCCAAAGTCGATGCAATATCAAAGATGCCTAAACCTCGAGATATCCATGAGTTAAAAAGTCTCCAAGGAAAGTTAGCCTACTTGAGAAGGTTCATCTCAAATCTAGAGGGGAGATGTCAACCATTCAGTCATCTCATGAAGAAAGGTGCTCCTTTTAATTGGGACCAAACATGTAGCGAAGCCTTTAAAAGTATCAAATCGTATCTAGCGAAACCTCCGGTTTTGGCAGCCCCTATACCTGGAAAACCATTGATACTCTACATTGCAGCACAAGAAAGGTCTGTAGGAGCCCTGTTAGCTCAAGAGAATAGTGAAGGCAAAGAAAATGCTCTTTATTACTTTAGTAGAACAATGACGCCAAATGAGCTAAATTATTCGCCAATTGAAAAGTTATGCTTGGCACTGGTCTTCTCAATTCAAAAGATGAAGCATTATTTTCAAGCTCATGTTGTCCGCCTTATTTCTAGAGCAAATCCCATCAAGTTTGTTATGTCAAAACCTGTCCTTAGTGACCGACTAGCAAGATGGTACCTCCAATTCCAACAATTTGAGATTGTGTACATCCCTCAAAAATCCGTGAAGGGACAAGCACTAGCGGATTTCTTAGCAGACCATCCTATACCAAATGATTGGGAGTTAACTGATGAGTTTCCTGATGAAGATGCGATGTTAATTGAAGTTCAACCTCCTTGGAAAATGTACTTTGACGGGGCTGCACATCGCGGCGGAGCTGGTGCTGGCGTGGTGTTCATCACTTCACAAGAAGAGATTCTACCATTCTCTTTTACTCTAAAACAATGTTGCTCCAATAATGTCGCTGAATATCAAGCACTGATAATTGGACTTGAAATGGCCGTTGACATAAAACAGTTACATTTACAGGTCTTTGGTGACTCTCAATTGGTGATTAATCAACTCTTAGGAAGTTATGAGGTAAAAAAGCCTGAATTGCGACCTTATCATGATTATGCTCAAAAGTTGATAAGATGGCTTGGGGATGTAACCCTTCAACATGTGCGTCGAACAGAGAATAAGAAAGCTGATGCATTGGCTACTCTAGCTTCAACGCTAACCCTTCCTGATCAAACGCAAGTAACTGTCTGTCAAAAATGGATAGTACCACCGTCAAATGAGGAAGAATATATTGAAAATAAGCTTGATCATATCGTCGCCATTATTGAAGCTGCGAAGGAAGATTGGAGACAACCCATCATTGACTACCTATGTTATGGGATACTTCCAGAAAATCCAAGAAGAAGAACTGACATACGTCGTCGTGCACCTCGATTCCTTTACTACAAGGATACATTATATAGAAGATCATTTGAGGGTATGTTATTACGATGTTTGGGAGAGGAAGAAACAATTCAAGCCCTGCAAGAAGCACACTCAGGAGTATGTGGATCACATCAATCTGGACCAAAACTTCATTTTCTGTAACGACCTGTTTAGTCGTTTTGAGCAGCAGAACAAATTCTGGAAAAACTGGCTGAAACCACGGACCCAACGACGGACCGTCACAGGCTCGACGGACCGTCGTGGGTGTTCCGTTCCATGACACTTAGAGTTTGAAAATCGGGTACTGAAAATCGACTCTCTGTAAATTGTGACGGACCTGCAGGACGTGCCGTCACATCCACGACGAACCGTCGTGAGTCCCGTTGCAAAACACTTCAACTTTTGAGAAATTGGTGCAAGAAAACGAGTTTCTGACCGTCATGACGGAAGTGCAGGACGGACCGTCACAGGAGTGACGGACCGTCACAGAACACTTGGTGAAAAATAAGATTTTGGCCTCTGCGACGACCACTGTGACGGACCGTCGCAGGCATGACGGCCCGTCACAGGCTGCACAATCCCAGGCAGTTTGGGATTTCTCCACACGTTTTAAGGGTCGTTTTTGATTATTCTTTCCTTAATTACAAAGATTGAGGGGTAACATTAATAAGTCTAATTACTTAGGGGTTAAAAGGGGTAACCTTAAGTGAATTAGAGGGGTTTATTGTCCTTTTTCACACTTAATTATATGATTAATTAGGGTAAAGGAAAGAGGGTTTGGATAAAACAAAAGAGAAAGAACAGAAAGGGAGAGAGAGCAGATCGATCGAGAGAGAGGAGAATAGCAAGCTTGGGAAATTTCTTGTTGATTCCAATTCTTCGGTGGAGGTAGGTTATGGTTTTGTATTACGATATTCGTAGTGAACTCTTGATAGTGAATAATATGTGTTGATGATATTGTAAACCTGTCTATATGCTTATTGTATGCTTGTATGAATATGATTATGTGATGTTGATAATACAAGCATGATGAAAACCATTGAATCCCAAATCTTGAAAGAAACTTTAATCTATGATATTAATGATAATGCCTTGGTATAAAGGAAGGCTTGATGAATTAAAGTGATTGGGATTGATGATGCCTTGGTTAGAGAAGGCTTGATGAACGGATATAATGAGATTAGTGGATCGGAGTGTCACGTTCCGACACATAGAATTAGTGGATCGGAGTGTCACGTTCCGACACATAGAATTAGTGGATCGGAGTGTCACGTTCCGACACATAGTATTAGTGGGACGGGTGTCACGAACCGACACGTAGATATAGGGGATCGGAGTGTCACGTACCGACACATGTAGGGGATCGGAGTGTCACGTTCCGACACATATAGGGGATCGGAGTGTCACGTTCCGACACATATAGGGGATCGGAGTGTCACGTTCCGACACATAGAATTAGTGGATCGGAGTGTCACGTTCCGACACATAGTATTAGTGGGACGGGTGTCACGAACCGACACGTAGATATAGGGGATCGGAGTGTCACGTACCGACACATGTAGGGGATCGGAGTGTCACGTTCCGAAACATATAGGGGATCGGAGTGTCACGTTCCGACACATATAGGGGATCGGAGTGTCACGTTCCGACACATATAGGGGATCGGAGTGTCACGTTCCGACACATAGTGGTAGGGGATCGGAGTGTCACGTACCGACACAAGAGGAAGAAAGATAATGAATCTCGAAAGATGATAATATATTCAACATAATGAACTTAATTCCCAAATGAGTATGGTAATGAGGCTTGAGCCCTCATGGATGAACTTGATGGTATTCATTGACGATTATAATACTTGTTGTTGCTACATGTTGAGTTTATAGTTGATTTATAATATTACTTGATATGTATTATTCCCTATTTTGAGTTAACCGATGATATCTACTCAGTACGTGTGGTTGTACTGACCCCCTACTTTTATGTTTTCCTTTGTTATTTGTGTTATGCAGCAAACGTTCCGACAACTTCGACTCAGCAGTAGATCAAGCCGTCTTCACTCCATCGGAAATTCAGGGTGAGCTAATGCGTCTAGCTTGGACTGGGTCTCCTTCTTCAAGTCTTGATGCCTTGAACTTCCGGCATGGACTAGCTTTTACTTGTTTTTAGCTTTTTAGACATTCTTAGTTTAGAAATTTGAGATAGATGTTCTTGTGGTGATGACTTCCAGATTTTGGGAATGTTAATAATAGTTTTGAGTTGTTTTTATTAACGAGTTTAAGTCTTCCGCATTATTTTCTATTGAAATATCTTGAAATGTTAAGGGTTAGATGGGTTGGTTCGCTCACATCGGAGGGTAAATGTGGGTGCCAGTCGCGTCCCCGATTTGGGTCGTGACAGACTTGGTATCAGAGCATTAGGTTCATTGGTCTCATCACACAAGAACAGGTCTAGTAGAGTCTTAAAGAACGGTAGGGGGACGCCTTTACTTTTCTTTGAGAGGCTATAAGACTTTAGGAAAATTCCATTCCTTCATTCTTTCTTTCGTGCTATTACTTGAGTCCAATTGGTATCTAGGTGATACAAATTGGTATCTGACCATCTTCATTCTATCTCGCAGATGGTTAGAACTAGAGCAACGACCGCACCAGCAGCAACAACGGAAAGACATGAAACTACTGAGCCAGCCACTGGGGCTGTGGCTCGAGGAGGAACAGCGGCAAGAGGCCGTGGAAGAGGTCGTGGGAGGACGTCCTCTAGAGGGAGAGGACGAGCCCCTAGCCCATCTGATACTAGGGCGGTGACTCCTCCACCGACTGAGGATGTAGTAAGAGAGGGTGAGGAAGGGGAAACTGAACAAGGGCAGAATGAGGAAATGCCACCCCAACCTACCCTAGAGATGATCAACCAAGTACTTGCTTATCTTAGCGGGTTGTCTGATCAGGGTCAAGCACCTCCAATGGTTTCTGCACCAACACCTCCGGTTTCAGAGATACGACATGCGGCTACTATGGCTCCCCGCATGGATGCACCATTGGGAATAGGCACATTTCCACGTCTGACTACTGGGCCTATTATGACAAACGATCAACATGAACTTTTTAGTAAGTTCTTGAAACTAAAACCTCCAGTCTTCAAGGGTGCAGAATCTGAGGATGCTTATGATTTTCTGGTTGATTGTCATGAGCTACTACACAAAATGGGGATAGTAGAGAGGTTTGGTGTCGAGTTCGTGAGCTATCAGTTCCAAGGGAACGCCAAAATGTGGTGGCGTTCACATGTTGAGTGTCAACCAACAGAGGCACCACCTATGACTTGGGAATCATTCTCTACCCTATTATGGAGAAGTATATCCCAAGGACTTTGAGAGATAGAAAGAGGGATGAGTTCTTGAGTCTTGAACAGGGAAGGATGACAGTAAACGCGTATGAGGCTAAATTTCGCGCGCTATCCAGATATGCCACGCAACTTTGTTTCAGTCCACAAGAACGGATCCGCCGTTTTGTGAAGGGGTTGAGGTCAGAGTTGCGGATTTCAGCCTTACAGATAGCGGCAACAGCAACATCCTTCCAAGAGGTGGTAGACTTTGTGATAGAGGTGGAAGGAGTGAAACCGGATGACTTCACCTTAACGTCTACATCAAAAAGGTTTCGAAGGGGAGGTGAGTATAATGGTTCTTATTCTAGAGGACGGAACTCCGGAGGACACTCAAATCGACCAATACAGTCTTCACTACAGACTGTAGTTGGGGGTCCACCTCAGAACGGTCAACACTACTCCGAGAGACCCATGTCTGACTCCAGAGAGTGCTATGGATGTGGGGAGATTGGACATATTAGGAGGAATTGTCCAAAACAGAGTTACAGAGCCCCAATGGCTAGAGGAAGAGGTGGAAATGGTAGAGGTCGTTATTCTGGAGGGCGTGGTGGCCGAGGTAATGGTGGTCACCAAAACGGCAGAGGAGAGGGTCAAAATGGAGCCACTACTACACAACATGGTAGGGGCAACGGACAAACAAATAATGGGGCTCATTGCTACGCTTTCCCTGGGAGATCTGAAGCGGAGGCGTCTGATGCTGTTATCACAGGTAATCTTTTGGTTTGTGATTGCATGGCATCTGTGTTATTTGACCCTGGCTCCACGTTTTCATATGTATCTTCCTCATTTGCTAATGGTCTAAATTTACATTGTGAATTACTTGACATGCCTATTCGTGTTTCTACTCCGGTGGGTGAGTCTGTGATAGTCGAAAAAGTGTATAGGTCTTGTTTGGTAAATTTTGTGGGGAGCAACACTTATGTAGATTTGGTTATTTTAGAAATGGGTGACTTTGATGTAATTCTGGGTATGACTTGGCTTTCTCCAAACTTTGCGATTTTGGATTGTAATGCTAAAACAGTGACGTTAGCCAAGCCTGGGGCAGATCCGTTAGTGTGGGAGGGTGACTACACTTCCAATCCGGTGCGTATATCTCCTTTATTCGTGCTCAGAAGATGGTTAGTAAGGGTTGTCTAGCTTTCTTGGCACATCTTAAGGATGACACTACTCAAGTACCATCGATTGAGTCAGTTTCGGTAGTCTGTGAGTTTTTGGATGTGTTCCCTGCAGATCTTCCCGGTATGCCACCAGATAGGGATATAGACTTCTGCATTGATTTGGAACCCGGTACTCGCCCCATTTCTATACCCCCTTATAGAATGGCTCCCGCAGAGTTAAGAGAGTTAAAGGCACAACTTCAAGAGTTGTTGAGCAAAGGCTTCATTAGACCAAGTGCATCTCCTTGGGGTGCTCCGGTTTTGTTTGTGAAGAAGAAAGATGGGAGTTTCCGAATGTGCATAGATTACCGACAGTTGAACAAGGTAACTATTAAGAACAAGTACCCCATTCCTCGCATTGATGACTTGTTCGATCAGTTACAAGGTGCTTGTGTCTTCTCGAAGATCGACTTGAGATCCGGTTATCACCAACTGAAAATACGAGCAACGGATGTGCCAAAGACTGCTTTTCGAACTAGGTATGGGCATTATGAGTTTGTGGTAATGTCGTTTGGTCTTACTAATGCCCCTGCTGCCTTCATGAGCTTGATGAACGGGATTTTCAAGCCATATTTGGATCTCTTTGTGATTGTGTTTATTGATGATATACTGATATACTCCAAAAGTAAGAAAGAACATGAGGAGCATTTGAAATTGGTGTTAGAGTTGTTGAGAAAGAAAAAGCTTTATGCGAAATTCTCCAAGTGTGAGTTTTGGCTAGATTCAGTGTCCTTCTTGGGGCACGTGGTTTCTAAGGATGGAGTGATGGTAGATCCATCTAAGATTGAGACGGTGAAGAATTGGGTAAGACCTACAAACGTGTCAGAAATAAGGAGTTTTGTGGGGTTAGCTAGCTACTACCGCCGATTCGTCAAGGGATTCTCTTCCATTGCTTCCCAATTGACGAACTTGACTAAGCAAAACGTCCCATTTGTATGGTCGGATGAGTGTGAGGAAAGCTTTCAGAAGCTTAAGACTTTGTTGACTACCGCACCAATTCTTACCCTACCAATAGAGGGTAAAGACTTCATTGTTTACTGTGATGCATCCTATTCGGGTTTGGGTGCAGTGCTAATGCAAGAGAAGAATGTGATTGCTTATGCTTCGAGGCAATTAAAGGTGCATGAGCGTAACTATCCGACCCACGATTTGGAGTTGGCCGCGGTAGTATTTGCACTAAAGCAATGGAGACACTACTTGTATGGGGTTAAGTGTGAAGTCTACACGGACCATCGTAGCCTACAGTATGTATTCACTCAGAAAGACTTGAACTTGAGACAGAGGAGATGGATGGAACTACTGAAGGACTACGACATCACTATCTTGTATCATCCGGGGAAGGCGAATGTTGTGGCAGATGCCTTGAGTAGAAAGGCCGGAAGTATGGGAAGTCTAGCTCATTTGCAAGCTTCTAGACGCCCATTGGCTAGAGAAGTGCAGATTTTGGCTAATGACCTTATGAGGTTAGAAATAAATGAGAAGGGAGGATTGTTAGCTTGTGTAGAGGCAAAATCCTCTTTCCTTGATCAGATTAAGGGGAAACAGTTTGACGATGAGAAACTAAGGCGAATTCGAGATAAAGTGTTGCAAGGAGAGGCTAAGGAAGCAATAATCGATGGGGAAGGTGTTTTGAGGATTAAGGGAAGAGTATGTGTACCCCGCATCGATGATTTGATCACCACTATTCTTACAGAAGCTCATAGTTCCGGATATTCTATACATCCTGGTGCAACCAAGATGTATCGCGACCTAAAGCAACACTTCTGGTGGAGTAGAATGAAGCGAGATATTGTTGAGTTTGTTGCCAAGTGTCCAAATTGTCAACAAGTAAAGTATGAACACCAAAGGCCCGGAGGAACACTTCAGAGAATGCCCATTCCTGAATGGAAGTGGGAGAGAATCGCGATGGACTTCGTGGTTGGTCTTCCAAAGACATTGGGTAAGTATGACTCTATTTGGGTGATTGTTGATAGGTTAACTAAGTCTGCACATTTCATTCCTGTCAAGGTGACCTACAATGCAAAAGTTAGCCAAGATCTACATCTCAGAAATCGTTCGGTTGCATGGAGTTCCACTCTCCATTATATCAGATAGAGGTACGCAGTTTACTTCTAAGTTTTGGAGGACACTACATGCTGAATTAGGTACTAGGTTGGACCTTAGTACTGCATTTCATCCTCAGACCGATGGTCAGTCTGAGCGAACGATTCAAGTTTTGGAGGATATGCTTCGCGCATGTGTGATAGAGTTTGGTGGCCATTGGGATAGTTTCTTACCTTTGGCAGAGTTTTCATATAATAATAGTTATCACTCTAGTATCGACATGGCCCCATTTGAAGCATTATATGGGAGGAGGTGTAGATCTCCCATTGGTTGGTTTGATGCCTTCGAGGTTAGACCTTGGGGGACTGATCTGTTGAGAGATTCTATGGAGAAGGTGAAAGCTATTCAAGAGAAGCTTTTGGCGGCTCAAAGTAGACAAAAGGAGTATGCAGACCGAAAGGTTAGAGACTTGGAGTTCATGGAAGGTGAACAAGTCTTGTTGAAGGTTTCACCCATGAAAGGGGTGATGCGGTTTGGCAAAAGAGGTAAGTTAAGTCCAAGGTACATTGGACCATTTGAAGTGCTTAAAAGAATAGGGGAGGTGGCTTATGAATTAGCCTTGCCCCAGGGCTGTCCGGAGTGCATCCGGTGTTTCATGTATCCATGTTGAAGAGATACCACGGAGATGGAAACTACATCATCCGTTGGGATTCAGTTTTGTTGGATGAGAACTTGACTTATGAAGAGGAACCGGTTGCTATATTAGATAGAGAAGTTCGCAAGTTGAGGTCGAGAGAGATTGCATCCATCAAAGTTCAATGGAAGAATCGACCGGTTGAAGAAGCTACTTGGGAGAAGGAGGCAGATATGCAAGAAAAATACCCACATCTGTTCACAGATTCAGGTACTCCTTTTCGCCATGGTCCTTCTTCTTTTGATCGTTCGGGGACGAACGATGGGTAAATTGGTATCTATTGTAACGACCTGTTTAGTCGTTTTGAGCAGCAGAACAAATTCTGGAAAAACTGGCTGAAACCACGGACCCAACGACGGACCGTCACAGGCTCGACGGACCGTCGTGGGTGTTCCGTTCCATGACACTTAGAGTTTGAAAATCGGGTACTGAAAATCGACTCTCTGTAAATTGTGACGGACCTGCAGGACGTGCCGTCACATCCACGACGAACCGTCGTGAGTCCCGTTGCAAAACACTTCAACTTTTGAGAAATTGGTGCAAGAAAACGAGTTTCTGACCGTCATGACGGAAGTGCAGGACGGACCGTCACAGGAGTGACGGACCGTCACAGAACACTTGGTGAAAAATAAGATTTTGGCCTCTGCGACGACCACTGTGACGGACCGTCGCAGGCATGACGGCCCGTCACAGGCTGCACAATCCCAGGCAGTTTGGGATTTCTCCACACGTTTTAAGGGTCGTTTTTGATTATTCTTTCCTTAATTACAAAGATTGAGGGGTAACATTAATAAGTCTAATTACTTAGGGGTTAAAAGGGGTAACCTTAAGTGAATTAGAGGGGTTTATTGTCCTTTTTCACACTTAATTATATGATTAATTAGGGTAAAGGAAAGAGGGTTTGGATAAAACAAAAGAGAAAGAACAGAAAGGGAGAGAGAGCAGATCGATCGAGAGAGAGGAGAATAGCAAGCTTGGGAAATTTCTTGTTGATTCCAATTCTTCGGTGGAGGTAGGTTATGGTTTTGTATTACGATATTCGTAGTGAACTCTTGATAGTGAATAATATGTGTTGATGATATTGTAAACCTGTCTATATGCTTATTGTATGCTTGTATGAATATGATTATGTGATGTTGATAATACAAGCATGATGAAAACCATTGAATCCCAAATCTTGAAAGAAACTTTAATCTATGATATTAATGATAATGCCTTGGTATAAAGGAAGGCTTGATGAATTAAAGTGATTGGGATTGATGATGCCTTGGTTAGAGAAGGCTTGATGAACGGATATAATGAGATTAGTGGATCGGAGTGTCACGTTCCGACACATAGAATTAGTGGATCGGAGTGTCACGTTCCGACACATAGAATTAGTGGATCGGAGTGTCACGTTCCGACACATAGTATTAGTGGGACGGGTGTCACGAACCGACACGTAGATATAGGGGATCGGAGTGTCACGTACCGACACATGTAGGGGATCGGAGTGTCACGTTCCGACACATATAGGGGATCGGAGTGTCACGTTCCGACACATATAGGGGATCGGAGTGTCACGTTCCGACACATAGAATTAGTGGATCGGAGTGTCACGTTCCGACACATAGTATTAGTGGGACGGGTGTCACGAACCGACACGTAGATATAGGGGATCGGAGTGTCACGTACCGACACATGTAGGGGATCGGAGTGTCACGTTCCGACACATATAGGGGATCGGAGTGTCACGTTCCGACACATATAGGGGATCGGAGTGTCACGTTCCGACACATATAGGGGATCGGAGTGTCACGTTCCGACACATAGTGGTAGGGGATCGGAGTGTCACGTACCGACACAAGAGGAAGAAAGATAATGAATCTCGAAAGATGATAATATATTCAACATAATGAACTTAATTCCCAAATGAGTATGGTAATGAGGCTTGAGCCCTCATGGATGAACTTGATGGTATTCATTGACGATTATAATACTTGTTGTTGCTACATGTTGAGTTTATAGTTGATTTATAATATTACTTGATATGTATTATTCCCTATTTTGAGTTAACCGATGATATCTACTCAGTACGTGTGGTTGTACTGACCCCCCTACTTTTATGTTTTCCTTTTGTTATTTGTGTTATGCAGCAAACGTTCCGTCAACTTCGACTCAGCAGTAGATCAAGCCGTCTTCACTCCATCGGAAATTCAGGGTGAGCTAATGCGTCTAGCTTGGACTGGGTCTCCTTCTTCAAGTCTTGATGCCTTGAACTTCCGGCATGGACTAGCTTTTACTTGTTTTTAGCTTTTTAGACATTCTTAGTTTAGAAATTTGAGATAGATGTTCTTGTGGTGATGACTTCCAGATTTTGGGAATGTTAATAATAGTTTTGAGTTGTTTTTATTAACGAGTTTAAGTCTTCCGCATTATTTTCTATTGAAATATCTTGAAATGTTAAGGGTTAGATGGGTTGGTTCGCTCACATCGGAGGGTAAATGTGGGTGCCAGTCGCGTCCCCGATTTGGGTCGTGACATTTTCACATAAAGAGGATGGGGTATTACTGGCCAACCATGGTGAAAGATTGCTTATATTATGCCAGGAAATGTGATGCTTGTCAATTTCATGCGAATTTTATTCATCAGCCACCAGAAGTATTGCACCCAACCATCGCATCTTGGCCATTTGACGCTTGGGGACTGGATATTGTAGGACCATTACCAAAGTCTTCTGGTGGACACTTGTACATCTTGGCTGCAACTGATTACTTTTCAAAATGGGCTGAAGCTGTCGCTCTTAAAGAGGTGAAGAAAGAGAATGTTGCAAATTTTATCCGAGTAAATATTATCTATCGCTTTGGCATCCCTCGCTATATAATAACAGACAATGGTAAACCATTTGATAACAAGTTAATGAACAAGATTTGTGATCTTTTCGACTTTAAGCAGCGTAAATCTTCTATGTACCATGCTGCCGCAAATGGTCTTGCTGAAGCATTCAATAAAACTCTATGCAACCTACTCAAGAAAGTTGTCTCCAAATCCAAACGGGATTGGCATGAAAGAATGGAAGAAGCTTTGTGGGCATATAGGACAACATATCGCACACCAACTCAAGCAACACCATATTCACTTGCTTTTGGAGTTGAAGCAGTCCTGCCACTCGAGCGTCAAATACCCTCCTTAAGACTTGCTATTCAAGAAGGGCTCACTGAGGAAGAAAATGTTCGACTGCATCTTTCAGAGTTAGAAGCCCTTGATGAAAAGAGGTTAGAAGCCCAACAAAACCTTGAATGTTATCAAGCTCGTCTATCTCGTGCTTTTAATAAGAAGGTTCGCTTAAGGTGATTTCAAGTTGGAGATCAAGTTCTCGCAGTAAGAAGACCAATCATTACTTTGCACAAGTCTGGGGGCAAATTTACCTCAAAGTGGGATGGACCATATGTCGTACAAGAAGCATATTCAAATGGTGCTTACAAGCTTGTTGATGTTGATGGCTTAAGGATCGGTCCTATTAATGCCAAATTTCTAAAGATATACTATCCTTGAAGGAAGATGATTCTCCTTAAGCTACGAGCCTAAACTGCATGTCACTCCTGGCCCGCAAGAGTATAAACTGTGTACGGCACAACCACAAAAAAAAATCACTCAAATCCCCAGAACTACGTTGTGACTTGATCCTCTTTAATGAGGTACGTAGGCGCTTAGAACCACATTCTAAGTTCAGTTGCATGAGTGTCAAAAAAAATGTTCCCACTTGATCTATTGCATGAGTGTCAAAATAAAAATGTTCCCACTTAAATTCAAAGAGAAGTCAAAGCGATATGTATATTATCTTTTGTCTCATCAAATCTTAGACTTGTACGAAGTATTGATGGGTTTATGGAAGGATCAAACCTTTTTATTTTTTTGAATTTACAAGTTAAAGGTTCTAAAACTTGTTACGAGTTGAAGCATCGGATTCCACAAAATTCATAAGTCAAGTTTAAATGTGCAAACTAAATAAAAATGTGGAACTTGCGCTATATTCGTTCGTATTGACATGGAAAATGTGACATGACTTTGAATTAATAAAAGCTTGCAATCAAGAATTAACGACCAATCGAAAGTTAAAAAGTAAAATAAAATAAAATGAAAAAAAAGAGTCTAATCTAAGCGTAACTTGTAGTTGGTCAAATCTTGTCGACTAGCCTCCAAGCACTCTCTTTTCTGTTCCATGCAAATTGAATCTTCAAGCGTTAATAAACTCATATTCTTATACGAGGATATCTCATCTTCCGTAGCTAAAATCTTGGCTTGAATCTCCTCGACGTTCTTCTTAGCAGCGTCTAAAACAGCTTCAAGGCCCTCTCGCTCTCCTTGTAAAGTTGCTAGCTTCCGCTTAACCTTCTTTAGCGATTTCTTGTTAGAAGAGACATGTTTTGCCTTCTCACATTCCTGTACTTTGAATAATTCGAGATGCTCTTTGGCATTGGAAAGCAGTTCCATCTTCCTATCTTCAGGCGCCTTGTCAACAAAATTAGAGTGTTCTTGATCATAAGATGTAGCATGATCAAAAAGAGAATCTACCAAGCTTTTTAATGGTGAAAGATCTAATAAATTCATCTCACTCATCTCCTTGAAAATCTCATAAATATCATCTTTGTAAGATGAAATATTGTTTAGAGAAGTTCTGGAAAGTTTTCTACAGATCTCTTCCCAAAGACCCAAGATGTACTTCCTTTTGTGATTAAACACCACACCTCTTCCTTCGAAGACAGACATAGCACCATTTATCTTGGGAAGAACTCGGGAAAGCTCATTTGAGTTAGGAGCCAACCCTTTTAAAGTTTGGCCACGAGAAGTAGACGATGACTCTTGATCTTTCTCGATATTTGAAATTGGTTTTGCCTTAGGTCTCAATATTGCGGTAGACTCTTCGCTAACTTGTGGCCTCTCACGCGGTGATCCTTGTAAATGTCCATCAGCATCAACCTACAAACGAAAGGGGCAGGTTAGCAAGGTCATTTCATTTTATTTATTTATTAATTTTAAATAAATAAATAAATAAATATATATATAATATATATATATATATATATATATATATATATATAGATATATATATATATATATATATATATATATATATATATATATATATATATACATACATACCTTGTTACTCTGAATTGTCAATGATCTAGAAGGATTATCGACACTTCGGACTTCTACAATTTCAGCCCCAGATAGTTCAATTCTTTGCCTCTTCCAACATCGATCCTTGCTAGTTTTGCTTGTTTCTTGAAGGGATTGTTTACTAGAGAAGAGAAATTGGGGGGATTTCTCTTTATCGGTAGGAGTATGAACCAGTTCTTTCTTAGATGCCTTAGAAAAATTAAGCTTCTTACTTTGATGTTGGGGAGCAAGTGGTGTCTTGACTTTTGAAAGTGTTTTCTCGATATCTTGACTTTTGTCTTCTAGAAGGGTAACAAATTCTGACCCAGCTTTTTCCACCATAACATCCAAATTATCCTCAAGAAACGTTCCATAGGACCTCTCCCACCAAGATGAATATTGGGTGGTGTAAAGCTTCTTTGCGGATGTTACCGCAGGAGGAAATGCCGCTTTAGACATAGTCACACGTGATACACAAATGCGCCAGTATCTAAGGCCTTCATCAAGTGACTCAACACGAATATCATTTTCTAAATAGCCAGGATTATCTTGATGGAAACCAAATTGGCGACTAAATCGGTGCGGACTATATGGCTCAATGACAAAGGAACCTCCCCTCCTCAATGCAATATAATTAAAACGAATGCTCATAAAATATGCTTGATCCAACTCTGATGATTTTTCATCATCAATATAATAAGTTGGGTGAGGTCTACAAAGCATGGTTGCATTCCATACAATGTTCTCCCCCCGATGAACACGCTTTCTTGCCTCATCTTTGTCAAAATACTTTGCAGCACCTTCTCCAGAATATACCACCATTCGTGGTAGAGAAGGTCCACTAGTAAGCGGATAGTGTGTTTTGAGATAATAAGCAAGCCAACCATAGACATAGTGAATGGGAAAACAAACTCTTACATGGTCCAACTGTGAAGAATTTGAAATTTTATTTAAGCCATGATATATGCTTGTTAAAATTGGAATCGCAAGGCTAACCCTTTTACCGCTCGCCATTAAACTCGCTATCTTGAAAGTGTCAGGTCGAATGAAATTTCCTTCTTCAGATGGAAGTACAAAGGCACATAACCAACATGACAAAAATGCTGTCAGATAAGTCTCATATTTCTGATGTTTCGCTCCAAGCTTAGAAAATACTATCTCTTGAGTAATTGACCATGTATTTATCTCAGTAGGTATTTCGCCTGTAGGATTATGAGTAGACGACAGACGCCGAGATTTCTTCTCTTTTCTTGGGGGAGCTAGCTCATATTTGAGATCTTTCTTGCACCAAAATTGTATCCATTCATTGAAAGAGATTCCCATATTACCATGATTTTCCTCTTTAAGGTGATGAAAGGCAGCAAACATATATTCACAAGTTCGAGGAAGAAATCTTTCCCTCTTATCATTAAATCCTGTAAGTTCAGTGGAGTTTGGTATCACTTCTTCGTAAGGGTATCCGTTAATTGGCAAACCACCAAGAATATGCAAGTCCCAAAGAGATATGGATGTTTCCCCAGCAGATGTAAGTAATGTATTTGTTTGAGGGCACCAAGCCTCACAAAAGGCTTGTATAATATTGGAGTTCCGATCATAGGTAAAAAGAGAAGCAAATACAGCTTCACGAATACAAGCATTGTTTAGAGTTTGCCTATTTTTGCTTAAGACATCTTCTGTCCATTCCCAGTACCCCGGAATGCAACGATATTCACCTTCAACCACAATATTGTCTCCCCAACGCAGTTCTTCTTGAATCATGCGGCGACCTAAATTTGAAAAGGTCTTCGCAACGTTTATACGATGAGGAATTGGTTTCTCAAGATACCATACTTTAGAGGTTTTATTAGATTTATGATCGTATTCAGATGTCCAACTTTTCATATAAAGTGTGTTTCTCAATTGTGGCCATGGATCAACATAACGACCAACAAAAGATTCCTGGACCAAAAACGTAGTCTCCATCGTACTACCCTCTTATCCAACAATGAGATATCCGAGTTTAGAAGATGGACAAGTATAATCCTTGAAGAAAACCATTGTTCAAACTGCAGAGAATAAGAAGTAAATAAAAGTGTTAATGTTTATTTACAATAATGCACGAAAGAAGATAAAACTCGAAAAAGAGGGTTATTAAGAAGGGGCGAATAATTTAAGCATTCAGGACCTTGTAACACCTTGAGTTTATCTTCAAGGCGGGAGCGTTACACGGTATTCTAGTAAAGCTTCATGGTCAAATATTCAGGTCCTTGTAACACCTTGAGGTTATCTTCAAGGCGGGAGCGTTACATAGTATCCTATTAAAGCTTCAAGTTGGTCAAACATTCGGGACCTTGTAACACCTTGAATTTATTTTCAAGACGGGAGCGTTACGGTATTTTAGTAAAGCTTCATGGTTAAGCATTCGGGACCTTGTAACACCTTGAGGTTATCTTCAAGGCGGGAGCGTTACACGGTATTCTAGTAAAAGCTTCAAGTTGGTTAAGCATTCGGGACCTTGTAACACCTTGAATTTATTTTCAAAGCGGGAGCGTTACACGGTATCCTATTAAAACTTCAAGTTGATCAAGCATTCGGGACCTAGTAACACCTTGAATTTATTTTCAAAGCGGGAGCGTTACACGGTATTCTAGTTTAGCCTCAAGTCGGTGATCTTTAAAGCGGAGAAGTTTTTTTTTTTTAAAAAAAAAAATATATATAGATAGATAGATAGATAGATAGATAGATATATATATATATACCTTCACACATCAAATCAAATTATTATTTTTTGTGTGTTAAGATAACTCTCCATTACATACCTTCCTATGTATGTATATATATATATATATATATATATATATATATATATATATATATATATATATATATATATATATATATATATATATATATAAAAACCCAGGACTTGCAAACATAAGAAAAAGGGAACGAAGTAAAAAAATACATAAAGAAACACATACATGTAGGCTCGCGTATTGCACTTCGAAAGTATTCCGCGAGAGAAAAAGAAGCTCGTGATGATTGGTGTTGAGAATAAAAAAATATATGCTGGCCTCTATTTATAGATGTTAATGGCGGTGGAGGAATCCAATACCAATTGTAACTCTATTTTTGGTGTTAATATGCCATTAAAAGAATATATATTCTATACCAATTATAATTCCTTTTTCCTAAAAAAAGAAAAAGAAATATATATATATATATATATATATATATATATATATATATATATATATATATATATATATATATATATATATATCTATATCTATATATATATATATATATATCCTAAGGAAGTATGACAGTTGGAATTGAATGATTAAATAAATGTATTTATTTTATTTTTAAAAAAAAAAACGGCTAAAGAATCCTTTCATGCTACAATTAGATTATTTGCTTACATCTAATTGACTAAGGATAATTGGAGGTTGGCAATATGATAGCTAAATATCATTTATATGTTTCAATTACGTTGGAGTGTGTACCAATAAGCTAAAATACATGGTATATAATATCGTGTAAGTAATACTTCAAGCCTAGTCTCTAAAATATAAAATATTTCGACAAGACTTGAAGCAGGGGGCATTTGTAATCATTTAAAATTTATTAAATCTAAATTTATAAAATGATTCGAATTATGTTGAATTCATAAATATATTAATCCAAACAAATATTGTGGATTAGTATAATTGAGTTAAATATTTAAGTCCAATAAATGTTGATTTAATTAAAGTCTAAATTAATTGATTTGAGCCACATTGAATGAACCCAATTTGTTAAGCCCAATCTCATCTCATTCTAGAGCCCATCTTGGCGCCACATGTGCAGATGATGTGGCATGCCAAGTCAAATAAGAAAACCAATAGAATCATGACATGTGTCAAAGATAACAAGCCCGCTCCATAAAGCCCAAATGTCATGTCACTTCAATCTGATTGGCTGAAAGGAATCCTATTCCAATTGCAACTCCTCTATTCTAAAACTATAAATAGGGGTCCTCATAATTCAGAAAAGGGACAGAAAATTCTAAACAAGAAGCTAGAGAAACTCTGTGGTACAAACGCCATTTAATTCTCTACAAAGCTACAAGTTTAAGAATTCAAGCATTCAAGTTCAAGAACGATCAAGATCAAGACCACCGAATTCAAGAACAAGCTCGAAGCCCTTGAGTTCAAATAAAAGTCAAGATCAAGATAAAGTTCAAGTTCAAGTTAATCGTAGATTCAAGAACAAGCTTTAAAGCCCTTGAATTTATATTTGAAAAGGCGAATTCAGAGGAATTATAGAGATTGTAACACTCGCATTTGAAATAATAAAATCGATTGTTGCTATAATTTTCCGTTCTTAATTATTGCTTTCTCGACGCGAATTGAATTTATATAAATTCTTGATTATTGTTTTCTCGACGCGATATGTATATTATCTTTTGTCTCATCAAATCTTAGACTTGTACGAAGTATTGATGGGTTTATGGAAGGATCAAACCTTTATATTTTTTTGAATTTACAAGTTAAAGGTTCTAAAACTTGTTACGAGTTCAAGCATCGGATTCCACAAAATTCATAAGTCAAGTTTAAATGTGCAAACTAAATAAAAATGTGGAACTTGCGCTATATTCATTCGTATTGACATGGAAAATGCGACATGATTTTGAATTAATAAAAGCTTGCTTTCAAGAATTAACGACCAATCGAAAGTTAAAAAGTAAAATAAAAAAAAAGGAGTCTAATCTAAGCGTAACTTGTAGTTGGTCAAATCTTGTCGACTAGCCTCCAAGCACTCTCTTTTCTGTTCCATGTGAATTGAATCTTCAGGTGTTAATAAACTCATATTCTCATACGAGGATATCTCATCTTCCGTAGCTAAAATCTTGGCTTGAATCTCCTCGACGTTCTTCTTAGCAGCGTCTAAAAATGCTTCAAGACCCTCTTGCTCTCTTGTAATGTTGCTAGCTTCCGCTTAACCTTCTTTAGCGTTTTGTTGTTAGAAGAGACATGTTTTGCCTTCTCACATTCCTCTACTTTGAATAATTCGAGACGCTCTTTGGAATTGGAAAGCAGTTCCATCTTACTATCTTCAGGCGCCTTGTCAACAAAATTAGAGTGTTCTTGATCATAAGAAGTAGCATGATCAAAAAGAGAATCTACCAAGCTTTTTAATGGTGAAAGATCTAATAAATTCATCTCACTCATCTCCTTGAAAATCTCATAAATATCATCTTTGTAAGATGAAATATTGTTTAGAGAATTTCTAGAAAGTTTTCTACAGATCTCTTCCCAAAGACCCAATATGTACTTCCTTTTGTGATTAAACACCACACCTCTTCCTTCGAAGATAGACATAGCACCATTTATCTTGGGAAGAACTCGGGAAAGCGCATTTGAGTTAGGAGTCGACCCTTTTAAAGTTTGACCACGAGAAGTAGACGATGACTCTTGATCTTTCTCGATATTTTTTTTTTTTTATTTTAATACCCTTAGGGGGGTAGAGGCTGAGCGACACCCCCAGGCCTTAACATTAATAAAACAAACAAAATACAAGGAGGGGGGCATAAACCTAACCTCCAAACCTAAGATGGTTTGGAGTCGAATTTCCTATTGAAACTCAACTCCTCCCCTTACAATGAAAGATGAAACCAAATACTAAGCACTTATGGAGAGGACTCCTCAAGTATCTTTCTCGACTAAATATCGCGGTAGAGTCTTCGCTAACTTGTGGCCTCTCATGCGGTGATCCTTGTAAATGTCCATCAGCATCAACCTACAAACGAAAGGGGCAGGTTATCAAGGTCATTTTATTTATTTATTTTTTTAAAAAAATAAATAAATATAAATATATATATATATATATATATATATATATATATAATACAAAAATTATATATATATATATATATATATATACATATATATATATATATACCTTGTTACTCTGAATTGTCAATGATCGAGAAGGATTATCGACATTTCGGACTTCTACAATTTCAGCCCCAGATAGTTCAATTCTTTGCCTCTTCCAACATCGATCCTTGCTAGTTTTGCTTGTTTCTTGAAGGGATTGTTTACTAGAGAAGAGAAATTGGGGGGATTTCTCTTTATCGGTAGGAGTATGAACCAGTTCTTTCTTAGATGCCTTAGAAAAGTTAAGCTTCTTACTTTGATGTTGGGGAGAAAGTGGTGTCTTGACTTTTGAAACTGTTTTCTCGATATCTTGACTTTTGTCTTCTAGAAGGGTAACAAATTCTGACCCAGCTTTTTCCACCATAACATCCAAATTATCCTCAAGAAACGTTCCATAGGACCTCTCCCACCAAGATGAATATTGGGTGGTATAAAGCTTCTTTGCGGAAGTTACCGCAGGAGGAAATGTCGCTATAGACATAGTCACACGTGACACACAAATGCGCCAGTATCTAAGGCCTTCATCAAGTGACTCAACACGAATATCATTTTCTAAATAGCCAGGATTATCTTGATGGAAACCAAATTGGTGACTAAATCGGTGCGGACTATATGGCTCAATGACAAAGGAACCTCCCCTCCTCAATGGAAGATAATTAAAACGAATGCTCATAAAATAAGCTTGATCCAACTCTGATGAGTTTTCATCATCAATATAATAAGTTGGGTGAGGCCTACTAAGCATGGTTGCATTCCATACAATGTTCTCCCCTCGATGAACTCGCTTTCTTGCCTCATCTTTGTCAAAATACTTTGCAGCACCTTCTCCAGAATATACCACCATTCGTGGTAGAGAAGGTCCACTAGTAAGCGGATAGTGTGTTTTGAGATAATAAGCAAGTCAACCATAGACATAGTGAATGGGAAAACAAACTCTTACATGGTCCAACTGTGAAGAATTTGAAATTTTATTTAAGCCATGATATATGCTTGTTAAAATTGGAATCGCAAGGCTAACCCTTTTACCGCTCGCCATTAAACTCGCTATCTTGAAAGTGTCAGGTCGAATGAAATTGCCTTCTTCAGACGGTAGTACAAAGGCACATAACCAACATGACAAAAATGCTGTCAGATAAGTCTCATATTTCTGATGTTTCGCTCCAAGCTTAGAAAATACCATCTCTTAACTAGATGACCATGTATTTATCTCAGTAGGTATTTCGCCTGTAGGATTATGAGTAGATGACAGACGCCGAGATATCTTCTCTTTTCTTGGGGGAGCTAACTCATATTTGAGATCTTTCTTGCACCAAAATTGTATCCATTCATTGAAAGAGATTCCCATATTACCATGATTTTCCTCTTTAAGGTGATGAAAGGCAGCAAACATATATTCACAAGTTCGAGGAAGAAATCTTTCCCTCTTATCATTAAATCCTGTAAGTTCAGTAGAGTTTGGTATCACTTCTTCGTAAGGGTATCTGTTAATTGGCAAACCACCAAGAATATGTAAGTCCCAAAGAGATATGGATGTTTCCCCAGCAGATGTAAGTAATGTATTTGTTTGAGGGCACCAAGCCTCACAAAAGGCTTGTATAATATTGGAGTTCCGATCATAGGTAAAAAAAGAAGCAAATACAGCATCACGAATACAAGCACTGTTTAGAGTTTGCCCATTTTTGCTTAAGACATCTTCTGTCTATTCCCAGTACCCCGGAATGCAACGATATTCACCTTCAACCACAATATTGTCTCCCCAACGTAGTTCTTCTTGAATCATGCGGCGACCTAAATTTTAAAAGGTCTTCGCAACGTTTATACGATGAGGAATTGGTTTCTCAAGATACCATACTTTAGAGGTTTTATTAGATTTATGATTGTATTCAGATGTCCAACTTTTCATAGAAAGTGTGTTTCTCAATTGTGGCCATGGATCAACATAACGACCAACAAAAGATTCTTGGACCAAAAACTTAGTCTCCATCGTACTACCCTCTGATCAAACAATGAGATATTCGAGTTTAGAAGATGGACAAGTATAATCCTTGAAGAAAACCATTGTTCAAACTGCAGAAAATAAGAAGTAAATAAAAGTGTTAATGTTTATTTACAATAATGCACGAAAGAAGATAAAACTCAAAAAGAGGGTTGTTAAGAAGGGGCAAATAATTTAAGCATTCAGGACCTTGTAACACATTGAGTTTATCTTCAAGGCGGGAGCGCTACACGGTATTCTAGTAAAGCTTCATGGTCAAGCATTCGGGGACCTTGTAACACCTTGAATTTATTCTCAAGGCGGGAGCGTTACAGTATTTTAGTAAAGCTTCATGGTTAAGCATTCGGGACCTTGTAACACCTTGAGGTTATCTTCAAGGCGGGAGCGTTACACGGTATTCTAGTAAAAGCTTCAAGTTAGTTAAGCATTCGGGACCTTGTAACACCTTGAATTTATTTTCAAAGCGGGAGCGTTACACGGTATTCTAGTAAAGCTTCATCGTCAAACATTCAGGACCTTGTAACACCTTGAGTTTATTTTCAAGGCTGGAGCGTTACACGGTATCCTATTAAAGCTTCAAGTTGATCAAGCATTCGGGACCTAGTAACACCTTGAATTTATTTTTAAAGCAGGAGTGTTACACGGTATTCTAGTTTAGCCTCAAGTCGGTGATCTTTAAAGCGGAGAAGTTTTTTTTTTAAAAAAAAAAAAACATCCCTTCACACCTCAAAATCAAATTTTTGTGTGTTAAGATAGCTCTCCATTAAATACATTCCTATATATATATATATATATATATATATATATATATATATATATATATATATATATATATATATATATATATTATATATATATATATATATATATATATATATATATATATATATATATATATATATATAAAACCCAGGACCTGCAAAAAAAATGCATAAAGAAACACATACATGTAGGCTCGCGTATTGCACTTCGAAAATATTCTGCGAGAGAAAGAGAACCTCGTGATGATTGATGTTGAGAATAAAAAATATGCTGGCCTCTATTTATAGATGTTAATATGGTTAAGCCCAATCTCATCTCATTTTTGAGCCATCTTGGCGCCACGTATGCAGATGATGTGGCATGCCAAGTAAAATAAGAAAACCAATAGAATCATGACATGTGTCAAAGATGACAAGCCCGCTCCATAAAGCCCAAATGCCATGTCACTTCAATCTGATTGGCTGAACGGAATCCTATTCCAATTGCAACTCCTCTATTCTAAAACTATAAATAGGGGTCCTCATAATTCAGAAAAGGGACAGAAAATTCTAAACAAGAAGCTAGAGAAACTCTGTGGTACAAACACCATTTAATTCTCTACAAAGCTACAAGTTTAAGAATTCAAGCATTCAAGTTCAAGAACGATCAAGATCAAGACCACCGAATTCAAGAACAAGCTCGAATCCCTTGAATTCAAATAAAAGTCAAGATCAAGATAAAGTTCAAGTTCAAGTTCATCAGAGATTCAAGAACAAGCTTTAAAGCCCTTGAATTTATATTTGAAAAGGCGAATTCAGAGGAATTATAGAGATTGTAACACTCGCATTTGTATATAAATTCTTGGTTATTGTTTATATAAATTTATGTTGAATTCATAAATATATTAATCCAAACAAATATTGTTGATTAGTATAATTGAGTTAAATATTTAAGTCCAATAAATATGGATTTAATTAAAGTCTAAATTAATTGATTTGGGCTACATTCGATGAACCCAATTGGTTAAACTCAATCTCATCTCATTCTAGAGCCCATCTTGGTGCCACGTGTGCAGATGATGTGGCATGCCAAGTCAAATAAGAAAACCAATAGAATCATGACATGTGTCAAAGATGACAAGCCCGCTCCATAAAGCCCAAATGCCATGTCACTTCAATCTGATTAGCTGAAAGGAATCCTATTCCAATTGCAACTCCTCTATTCTAAAACTATAAATAGGGGTCCTCATAATTCAGAAAGGAGACAGAAAATTCTAAACAAGAAGCTAGAGAAACTCTGTGGTACAAACGCCATTTAATTCTCTACAAAGCTACAAGTTTAAGAATTCAAGCAGTCAAGTTCAAGAACGATCAAGATCAAGACCACTGAATTCAAGAACAAGCTCGAAGCCCTTGAGTTCAAATAAAAGTCAAGATCAAGATAAAGTTCAAGTTCAAGTTAATCGTAGATTCAAGAACAAGCTTTAAAGCCCTTGAATTTATGTTTGAAAAGGCGAATTCAGAGGAATTATAGAGATTGTAACACTCGCATATGAAATAATAAAATCGATTGTTGCTATAATTTTCCGTTCTTGATTATTACTTTCTCGACGCGAATTTTATTGTCTACATACTTCCTTGTCCCAATCAGTTTTTGCAGTTAACCAAATGAGAACAATTGTCTGAGTTGTAGTCCCAACTAACATCCCATACCACATGCCCTGAAAACAAAAATGTATAAATAAATTAATACAAACATTAAAATATAATAAATGTTAAAAGTGAAAACAAAATATTAACAAAATGAGAGAAAATAATTGATTAGTACCAGCATTGCCCCATTTGATGGGAAAAGTAAGAAAGAGACCCAAAGGAATTCCAAAGACATAATAGCATAAAATGTTCACATAAGCCACGTGTTCTTGCCACCCTGCTTCAATTGCCACCCCTATATATTCTTTCACATTATAAATTTAAAAAAAAATATCCTCAAATTATGTAAATAAAATATTTACAACATATTTAGAAATGTTATAAACATATTTGTGTTATCGTAAATGTCTAATTATGAAGAGTCCTTATAGGACATGATTTGAAATTCTACTTGGAGATCAAGTAAAGTTTTTCCTATAAACAAAGAATTTTTCTTTATTGTAAAGAAGATTTGTGAATCCTAAATATACTATGAATAAGAGATCTTTTCTCTTCTCCCTACTTATTCGTCTTCTAATTTCATATAGTTTCATAACACGTTATCAGCACGATTGTTCTATTCTTAAAGAATTATAATAGAAGACGGGACAAGTGCAATAGAGATCTTGCATAAGTTATGCGATAAGGTTCTTATATCTTCAAGGTATGATTTATCTTTATGTTATAACTATTTATGTGACAAATCTGGAGTTACCATCTGGAGTAAGTATTTAATGTTTTATACGTTTAATTTAAACGAATGAGAAGAGAATTCCTTAATTTATTTTAATAATCGAATAAGTACAATTCCTTTATATGAGGTATGTGATCTATTAAGATATATTATTAACTACTAATGTTGATTATAAAAAATCAATAATCTCAATTTTGTGTGTAATTGTAATTTAAGATCATATTAATGATCATCAAAAGTGATAAAAATACAATTATTTTGAAGGCTTGAGGTTGAGCCTCATTGTGTATAAGACGATAGATTTAAGTTTTATCGCACCAAAAGAATAAGAAGTTGAGCTTATGTCTAATTGCACAAAGAGGGTAAGACATTGGGTTAAAGTCCTGATGCACCATGATGATAAGATATTGGGTTCAAGACCCTTTGATTTATGACCTAAGACACTTTTATATGGATAAGACATTGAATTTGAGTCTTAATGCACCATATTGATGATATAATAATGACTAAAGAAAAATTAATATATTTTAGATGAAGAGTCATGAAATTTACTAAATTTACTCCATTACAAAAGTGAATGTGGTATTAGTGCATAATATGTCTGAAAAAAAGACAAGTGATTGAATAATACACATAAATATGAAATGAGGTACTAAAGTTATTATAATTTGATAAGCTCACATGTTTGTGTTCCATTCATGAAAAATGAGAACTTCTGATAAATGCTAAAAATACAGATACATTCTTTAGAGTGAATGAGGTGATAAGTCACCATGCTAGACGTGAAAAAGATAGCAACCTTTGGTCAATGATGTGGTATCACCAAGAATGTCTGTCTCTATGAAGACATTTATTATAGAAAATTTCATGTTTTATCTTCAGGCTTGTATTGGACAAGAATTATTTCAATTGAGGCACATTCTATGGTAACTAAGAGTATCTAAGAAACTAAAAATAAATAACGGCTAGTCTATGCCAGAACTTCAAGGCATCAAGACATGAAGAAGAATATCCAG
Organism: Solanum peruvianum; assembly: GCA_027705065.1. Classification (NCBI taxonomy): domain Eukaryota; kingdom Viridiplantae; phylum Streptophyta; class Magnoliopsida; order Solanales; family Solanaceae; genus Solanum; species Solanum peruvianum. The sequence goes on along the minus strand of JAKWJD010001766.1, from coordinate 9,404,128 downwards.
TCCAGGCTAGAAGCATTAGCTCACCCTGAAATCTGGTGTGATGAAGACTGGCTAGAGTTTTGGTTGAGTTGAAGACGATGGTACGTTTGCTACACTCCATAATTAGCAAAGAAAAACAAATACAAGTAGGGCTCAGTACAAGGCACAAGTACTGAGTAGGTATCATCGGCCAACTCAAAATAGAAAACAGTATATGTTAGATAATAACATAAAACCAACCAAATACTTAACAGGTGATAGCAACACGCATAAAAATCATTTGCAACAACACTATTCACATCTATGAGGACTCAAGCCTCCACACCATACTCATTTGGGAATTAGTTCTTTAGATTGAGTATATTAGCATATTTCAAGATTCATTATTTTTATTCCTCTTGTGTCGGTACGTGACACTCCGCTCCACTACTACTATCCTGGTGTCGGAACGTGACACTCCGATCCATATACTATCCTGGTGTCGGAACGTGACACTCCGATCCATATACTATCCTGGTGTCGGAACGTGACACTCCGATCCATCAATATTATCCTGGTGTCGGAACGTGACACTCTGATCCATCAATACTATCCTGGTGTCGGAACGTGACACCCGATCCTCTAATCTCATTATCTTAGTTCATCAAGCCTTCTTTTATACCAAGGCATCATCATTAACAAAGTAAATTTAAGATTCAAGATTCATAGCCTCATCTTCTCAATCCATTACAATTACATAATCATATCATGCAAGCACACAATTAAACATATAGAAGACTTTACAATACTACCCAACACATATCATTCGCTATTAAGAGTTTACTATAAGATAGTATAAACCATAACCTACCTCCACCGAAGAATTGTGATCAAGCAATCTACTTCCCAAAGATGTGTTTTTCCTCTCTCTCGATCGATCGTTTCTCCCTCTCTTTGTTCTTTCTATTTTTCTTATTCAAACCCTTCTTCTTTTACCCTAATTAGCATAAAATTAAGTATAAAAGATGATAAAATAACCCACTATTTATTTCAAGGTTATATCCTTTAACCCCCAAGTGATTGAATTATTAACATTAACCCTCTAACTTTATAATTATAAGCAGGAATAGTCCAAAACGCCCCTTAAAAATTTTAATAGAAATCCGACCCAGTCAGGGTTATGCAACCTGTGACGGCCCGTCGTGCCTGCGACGGTCCTCCTGCTGCTTCCGTCACAAAGTTCAGAGACTCAATTCATTAAAGAGTCTGTGACGGCCCGTCATGTCTGCGACGGTCCGTCCTGTCATTTCGTCACGAAGTTCAGAGAGTCGATCTCAGTACCCAAATTTCTAAATTCTAAGTTTTTTGGAACGAGACACCCTCGACGGTCTGTCGTGCCCATGACGGTCCGTCGTGGGATCCGTCGACTCAGACAGTTATTACCAGAAATTACTCTACTGCTCAAAATGACTAAACAGGTCGTTACAATAGATACCAATTTACCCATCGTTCATCCTCGAACGATCACAAGAAGAAAAACAAGGGCGAAAAGGAGTACCTGAATCCGTAAACAGGTGTGGGTATCTTTTTTGCATATCAGCCTCCTTCTCCCAAGTGGACTCTTCAACTGGCCGATTCTTCCATTGAACCTTGATGGATGCAATCTCCCTTGACCTCAACTTGCGGACTTCTCTATCTAAAATAGCAACAGGCTCCTCCTCATAAGACAAATTCTCATCAAGCAGAACCGAATCCCAATGAATGATGTAGTTCCCATCCCCATGGTATCTTTTCAACATAGACACATGAAATACCGGATATACTCCTGACAGTCCTGGGGGCAAGGCTAATTGATAATCTACCTCCCCCACGCGCTTCAGAACTTCAAATGGACCAATATACCTTGGGCTTAGCTTACCTCTTTTACCAAACCGCATCACCCCTTTCTTGGGCAGAACCTTCAGCAAGACTTGCTCACCCTCCATAAACTCCAAATCTCTAACCTTTCGATCTGCATATTCTTTCTGCCTACTTTGAGCCTCTAAAAGCTTTCCTTGAATGCATTTCACTTTATCTAATGATTCCCTCAGAAGGTCAGTACCCCAAGGTCTAACCTCAAATGCATCAAACCACCCAACGGGAGACCTACATCTTCTCCCATACAGTGCTTCAAATGGGGCCATATCAATACTTGAGTGATAGTTATTGTTGTAGGAGAACCCTGCTAAGGGTAGGAAGCTATCCCAATGGCCACTAAATTCTATCACACATGCACGAAGCATATCCTCCAACACTTGAATCGTTCGCTCAGACTGACCATCGGTCTGAGGATGGAACGCAGTACTAAGGTCCAACCTAATACCCAATTCCGCATGCAATGTTTTCCAAAACTTAGAAGTAAACTACGTACCTCTATCTGATATGATGGAGAGTGGAACCCCATGCAATCGAACAACTTCCGAGATGTAAAGTTTGGCTAACTTCTCTGCATTGTAAGTCACCTTGACCGGAATGAAGTGAGCAGACTTAGTTAACCTATCAACAATTACCCAAATGGAGTCATACTTACCCATTATCTTGGGAAGACCAACCACGAAATCCATTGCAATTCTTTCCCACTTCCATTCAGGAATGGGCATTCTCTGAAGTGTTCCTCCGGGCCTCTGGTGTTCATATTTTACTTGCTGACAATTTGGACATTTGGCAATAAAATCAACAATGTCACGCTTCATTCTACTCCACCAAAAATGTTGCTTTAGGTCATGATACATCTTGGTTGCACCAGGATGTATAGAATACCTTGAACTATGAGCCTCTGTAAGAATAGTGTGAATCAAATCATCGACGCGGGGTACACATACCCTTCCCTTAATTCTCAAAACACCTTCCTCATCGAGTTTTGCTTCTTTAGCCTCTCCTCGCAACACTTTATCTCAGATCCGGATCAATTTCTCATCAGTAAACTGCTTTCCCTTAATCTTGTCAAGAAAAGAAGATCTTGCCTCCACACTGGCCAAAAATCCTCCCTTCTCATTTACTTCTAGCCTCACAAAGTCATTAGCCAGAGTCTGAACTTCTCTGGCCAATGGGCGTCTGGAAACCTGTAAGAGAGCTAGACTTCCCATGCTCCCTGCTTTTCTACTTAACGCATCTGCCACAACGTTAGCTTTTCCCGGATGATACAAGATAGTGATGTCGTAGTCCTTCAGTAGTTTCATCCATCTCCTCTGTCTCAAGTTCAAATCTTTCTGAGTAAAAACATATTGTAGGCTACGATGATCTGTATAGACTTCACACTTAACCCCATATAGATAGTGCCTCCATTGCTTTAATGCAAACACTACCGCTGCCAACTCCAAATCATGGGTCGGATAATTATGTTCGTGCACCTTTAATTGCCTCGAAGCATAAGCAATTACATTCTTCCCTTGCATTAGCACTGCACCCAAACCCGAATAGGATGCATCACAATAAACAATGAAATTCTTACCTTCCACTGGCAGGGTAAGGATTGGTGCAGTAGTCAACAAAGTCTTGAGCTTCTGAAAGCTTTCTTCATACTCGTCCGACCATACAAATAGGACACTCTGCTTAGTCAAATTTGTCAATTGGGAAGTAACAGAGGAAAATCCCTTGACAAATCGGCGGTAGTAGCTAGCTAAACCAACAAAGCTCCTTACCTCTGTAACACTAGTGGGTCTTGCCCAACTCTTCACTACTTCGATCTTAGATGGATCCACCATCACTCCATCCTTAGAAACTACGTGCCCTAAGAAGGACACTGAATCTAGCCAAAACTCACACTTGGAGAATTTGGCATAAAGCTTTTTCTCCCTTAACATTTCCAATACAATTCTCAACTGCTCCTCATGTTCTTTGTTGATCTTTGAGTATACCAGTATGTCATCAATGAATACAATGACAAAGAGATCCAGATATGGCTTGAAAATCCCATTCATCAAGCTCATGAAAGCGACAGGGGCATTCGTAAGCCCAAAAGACATTACTAAGAACTCATAATGCCCATACCTGGTCCGAAAAGCAGTCTTGGGCACATCCGTTGCCCGTATTTTCAATTGATGGTAACCGGATCTCATATCGATTTTTGAGAAGGTACAAGCACCTTGTAACTGATCGAACAAATCATCAATGCGAGGAAGAGGATACTTGTTCTTAACAGTTACCTTATTCAGTTGTCTGTAGTCTATGCACATCCGAAAACTCCCATCCTTCTTCTTCATAAACAAAACAGGAGCACCCCAAGGGGATGCACTTGGTCTAATGAAGCCTTTTCCTAACAATTCTTGAAGTTGAGCCTTTAACTCCCTTAACTCCGTGGGAGCTATTCTATAAGGGGGTATAGAAATGGGGCGAGTACCCGGTTTCAGATTAATGCAGAAGTCAATATCCCTATCTGGTGGCATACCAGGAAGATCTGCAGGGAACACATCCAGAAACTCACGGACTACCGAAACCGACTCAATTGAAGGTACTTGGGTAGTATCATCTCTGAGGTGTGCCAAGAAAGATAAACACCCTTTACTAACCATTCTCTTAGCACGAAGAAAGGAGATGATACGAACTGGAGTGGAAGTGTAGTCACCCTCCCACACTAACGGATCTGTCCCAGGCTTGGCTAACGTCACAGTTTTAGTATTACAATCTAATATTGCAAAATTTGGAGAAAGCCAAGTCATACCCAGAATTACATCAAAATCAACCATTTCTAAGATAACCAAGTCTACATGAGTATAGCTCCCCACAAAAGTCACTAGACAAGACCTATATACCTTTTCAACTATCACAGACTCACCCACCGGAGTAGACACACGAATAGGCATGTCAAGCAATTCACAAGGTAAATTAAGACCAGTAGCAAAGGAGGAAGATACATATGAAAATGTGGAGCCAGGATCAAATAGTACAGAAGCCATGCAATTACAAACCAAAAGATTACCTGTGATAAAAGCATCAGATGTCTCCGCTTCAGACCGCCCGGGGAAAGTGTAACAATGGGCCCTATCGCCTGTCTGCCCATTGCCCCTACCATGTTGTGCTGTAGTGGCTCCAGTTTGCCCGTCACCCCGGCCGTTTTTGTGACCACCATTACCTCGACCACCACGTCCCCCAGAATGACGGCCTCTTCCTTGACCACCTCTACCTCTGACTATTGGAGGTCTGTAACTCTGTTTTGGACAATACCTCTTAATATGTCCAGTCTCCCCACATCCATAACACTCTATGGATTCAAGCATCGGTCTCTGTGAGAATGACGAGGTCTGGGGATAACCTCCAAACTCAGAGAAATGTTGACCGGTCAGCGGTGGACCCCCAACTACAGTCTGCAGTGAAGATTGAATAGGTCGGGCTGGGTAACCTCCTGAACCCTGCCCTCTGGAGTAAGAACCATTAAACTCACCTCCTTTACGAAACCTTTTAGATGTCGATGCCATGGTGAAGTCATCTGACTTCACTCCCTCCACCTCTATCACGAAGTCTACCACTTCCTGAAAGGATTTTGTTGTAGCCGCTACCTGTAAGGCTGAAATCCGCAATTCTGACCTCAACCCCTTCACAAAACGGCGAATCCGCTCTTGTGGACTGAAACAAAGCTGGGTGGCATACCTTAATAATGCACGAAACTTAGCCTCATACGCAGTAACCGACATCGTGCCTTGCTCTAGGCTCAAGAACTCATCTCTCCTCCTATCCCTCAAGGTCTGGGGGATATACTTCTCCATAAATAAGCTAGAGAATGACGCCCAAGTCATGGGTGGTGCCTGAGCGGGTTGACACTCAACATGTGACCGCCACCACATTTTGGCATTTCCCTGAAACTGATAGGTTACAAACTCAAAGCCAAACCGTTCCACTATGCCCATTTTATGTAGTAACTCATGACAGTCAACCAGAAAATCGTAGGCATCCTCTGATTCAGCACCCTTGAAGACTGGAGGTTTCAATTTCAAGAACTTACTGAAAAGTTCGTGCTGATCACTTGTCATTATAGGCCCTGTAGTCAAACGAGGAAACGTGCCTATTTCCAATGAGGCATCCATGCGGGGAGCCACAGCAGCTGCGTATTGTACTTCCGGAACCTGAGGTGCTGGTGCAGAAAACACTCGAGGTGTCTGGCCTTGATCAGATAACCCGCTAAGATAAGCAAGAACCTGATTAATCATCTCTTGGGTAGGTTGGGGTGGTAATTCCTCATTCTGCACTTGCTCATTTTCCCCTTCCTCACCATCTCTTACTACTTCCTCAGTCGGTGGAGGAGTCACCGCCCTAGTACTAGATGGGCCAGGTGCTTGTCCTCTTCCTCTAGAGGACGTTCTCCCGCGACCTCTACCACGGCCTCTTGCCACTACTCCTCTACGAGCTACAGCCCCAGTAGCTGGCTCAGACGCATCTTGTCTTGCCGGTGTTGGTGTTGGCGCGGTTGTTGCTCTAGTTCTAACCATCTGCGAAATAGAGTGAAGATGGTCAGATACCAATTTGTATCACCTAGATACCAATTGGATCCAAGTAATAGCACGAAAGAAAGAAGAAAGAATGGAATTTTCCTAAAGTCTTATAGCCTCTCAAAGAAAAGTAAAGGCGTCTCCCTACCATTCCTTAAGACTCTACTAGACTCGTTCTTGTGTGATGAGACCAACGAACCTAATGCTCTGATACCAAGTTTGTCACGACCCAAATCGAGCCGCGAGTGGCACCCACACTTATCCTACTATGTGAGCGAAGCAACCAATCTAAATCCCAACATTTCAAACATAATGAACAAAATACAATGCGGAAGACTTAAAACTCATTAACGAAATCAATTAAATAACTTCTAAAATTTATCAATTATTATCCCCAAAATCTGGAAGTCATCACCACAAGAACATATATCCTCAAATTAATAAAACTAAGAGTATCTAAGAAACTAAAAATAAATAACGGCTAGTCTATGCCAGAACTTCAAGGCATCAAGACATGAAGAAGAAGATCCAGTCCAAGCTAGAAGCATTAGCTCACCCTGAAATCTGGTGTGATGAAGACTGGCTAGAGTTGCGATTGAGTTGAAGATGATGGTACGTTTGTTGCACTCCATAATTAGCAAAGAAAAACAAATACAAGTAGGGGTCAGTACAAGGCACAAGTACTGAGTAGGTATCATCGGCCAACTCAAAATAGAAAACAGTATATGTCAGATAATAACATAAAACCAACCAAATACTTAACAGGTGATAGCAACACGCGTAAAAATCATTTGCAACAACACTATTCACATCTATGAGGACTCAAGCCTCCACACCATACTCATTTGGGATTTAGTTCTTTAGATTGAGTATATTAGCATATTTCAAGATTCATTATCTTTATTCCTCTTGTGTCGGTATGTGACACTCTGCTCCACTACTACTATCCTGGTGTCGGAACGTGACGCTCCGATCCATATACTATACTGGTGTCGGAACGTGACACTCCGATCTATATACTATCCTGGTGTCGGAACGTGACACCCGATCCATATACTATCCTGGTGTCGCAACGTGACACTCCAATCCATATACTATCCTGGTGTCGGAACGTGACACTCCGATCCATCAATACTATCCTGGTGTCGGAACGTGACACTCCGATCCTCATATACTATCCTGGTGTCGGAACGTGAAAACCCGATCCTCTAATCTCATTATCTTAGTTCATCAAGCCTTCTTTTATACCAAGGCATCATCATTAACAAAGTAAATTTAAGATTCAAGATTCATAGCCTCATCTTCTCAATCCATTACAATTACATAATCATATCATGCAAGCACACAATTAAATATATAGAAGACTTTACAATACTACCCAACACATATCATTCGCTATTAAGAGTTTACTATAAGATAGTATAAACCATAACCTACCTCCACCGAAGAATTGTAATCAAGCAATCTACTTCCCAAAGCTGCGTTTTTCCTCTCTCTCGATCGATCGCTTCTCTCTCTCTTTGTTCTTTCTATTTTTCTTATTCAAACCCTTCTTCTTTTACCCTAATTATATTAAGTATAAAAGATGATAAAATAACCCACTATTTATTTCAAGGTTATCTCCTTTAACCCCCAAGTGATTGAATTATTAACATTAACCCTCTAACTTTATAATTATAAGCAGGAATTGTCCAAAATGCCCCTTAAAATTTTTAACAGAAATCCGACCCAGTCAGGGTTACGGAACCTGTGACGGCCCGTCGTGCCTGCGACGGTCCGTCCTGCTGCTTCCGTCACAAAGTTCAGAGACTCAATTCATTAAAGAGTCTGTGACAGCCCGTCATGTCTGCGATGGTCCGTCCTGCCATTTCGTCGCGAAGTTCAGAGAGTCGATCTCAGTACCCAAATTTCTAAATTCTAAGTGTTTTGGAACGAGACACCCTCGATGGTCCGTCATGCCCATGACGGTCCGTCGTGGGATCCGTCGACTCAAACAGTTATTACCAAAAATTACTCTACTGCTCAAAACGACTAAACAGGTCGTTACATTTAGATACTTAAAAGTCCTAATAGATATCTCGCAACTTGATGTTTGCAAAAAATGTTGGCACGAATAATACAATTACATGCATAATTTTCTGATAATCAGAGTAGTCTATTTAGTGATGGGATCGCGACTCACCTTTAGAAGAGGCAGAGTAATTGAGGAAAAAATATTTGAAATGTACTCTCAGAGTATTAAAGTTGAATTTTTCTCATATAATAGTAAGAAATTGAGAATTTACTAAAGCAAAAAGGCACATGATATAATAACCTTGGAGTTTACAAGTACGAATAATTTATTAGTTGGCATGAATAATTTGGTCATACCAAAGATGTGCGCACTGAGTAATGAACATACATTTAAAAACTAGAAGATTCTTCAAGAGTTCTTTTGTTGCTTGTTCTCATGACAAGTTGATTGGATCAACCAATGTTGAGATTAAATCTCTAAATTTTGAAAAAATAAAAAAGGTGAATATGAGCCCGTTCACCTATCATGTGACATGATAAAAAGATGTATTTATAAGATAATCACATGTGCGTTTGTTGTCAACCTGTAGTTTGACATTCACAAAATTGTTTGTGCAAAAATAATTGAGTTAAGATCACAATTTCAGAATATGCAATCAAGACAATTTATCTTGATAAAATTGATAAATACTCAAGATGTTGTGACATTATATGTCAAAGATAGTGAAATCATTGCTTGTGAAAATAAAGCTCCATGTGTTGATTTGAAATATGATACACATACAAAAATAATTGTATGCATCAAACCAATAAATTATGATCAGATTTTCTTTCAATCGATTTATGGTCAAGGACCAAATATTTTTCATCTGATTATTTTGGTATGTAGTATATAATCAATGAATAAACAATGATGCACAAAGATAAATTCTCCAAATGATTGAGATACATATTAGTTTGTCTAACATAAAGGGGAGACTAGAAGCAACAGAAGAGTTGTAAATACTCCTATTGAATGTCCATTAAGTATAAAGTCTGTGACATGCATGAAGCATGATAGACTAATCAATTCTAAATAAAATAATCCTTGAAAAGGGGGGAGGATCAAAGAATCAAAATGATCATAATAAGGATACAATGTGCTCTTGAAGATCTTACGACATAACACTTTATAAAACCTCATGAGAGGGTAGCTACCTAAAAATAATGAAGTGATGAGTTCTCAATACATTATGTTGTATTGTGAATTAATGCAAACTGATTTATCGTTGACGGTATCTTTGATACAATATCACGCAATATTGTAAAAGATTATTATGCTACAAATTATATGACTATTAAAGCATGCTGGTGTAGAAATAATTATCAAGTGAAAAGTAGAATGATACATCTTGGTAAGCGTAAAACTTATTTGACTTGCAATCTAGGCACTAGAAGATGTCATACATCTAGCATTAAACATTATCACTTAACAAAATTGAGATGAAAATATCCGATGAGTTCAAAATCTACAGCATATACAAGTTTTGGAAAACTTATTTATCATCCTCGTAAGGATTAAATTGATTCAAAATGCATAGAGCATATACAAGTATTATTATGCAAGTTGACGACTAGAATTAAAACTCTTGAAGAGTTTTCAAAAGGCAGTAGATTATTTGCTTTAAGAAGTAGAAATAAGGAACTTGCAGAAATCTTTTATCCTGAAGGAAAGATTCATAAAAACAGATAGAAGAAAACATATTTCATTAAGGTTTTTCTACACTCATGAGCTCCCAAGAATGGTGATATCAACATGCAAGAGGTATGTTCAAGTAACATTATTGTTGATTTATTCACCAAGTCTCTATCAACTACAATTTTCAAGAAGATGGTGCACAAGCTTGGAAAACGAAGATTCTAGTCTCTGAATTGATGTTGTCATTAGGGGGAGTTAATATGCGATGTACTCTTTTTTCCTCAGAAGGTTTTGTCCCACTGGATTTTCCTTGTAAGGTTTTTAATGAGGCATCCATAATGCATATTATTAGATATATATACTTTTTTTTCTTCACTACATTTTTTTCCTACTGGTTTTATCTAGTAAGGTTTTAACGAGGCACATAATCTACTGACATTCAAGGGGGAGTGTTATAAACATATTTGTGTTATAGTGAATGTCTAATTATGTGGAATCCTTGTAGGACATGGTTAGGAATCCTACTTGGAGACCAAGTAAAGTTTTTCCTATAAATAAATAGTTTTTCTTCATTGTAAAGAAGATTTGTGAAAGATCTACGAATCTTCAATATACTATGAATAAGAGATCTTTTCTTTTCTTCCTACTTTATTCGTCTTCTAATTTCATATAGTTTCATAACAAAAAAATATTGCTTCATGAATTTTTTAGCGGAGTATATATATACTACTTCTTTCGTTTTAAAAAAATGACTTTCTTTCTTTTTTACTTTTTTTAAAAAAGAATGATTTTTTTTCTATTTTTGGTAACAACTTTCTTGGTGACATGTTTAAAGTCACAAAATTAAAAACAATTTTATACATTTGACATAACTTTAATTTAGAACCACTTAATCAAAAATCTTATTTATTTTTTAAAATTTCTTATCAAATTAAACTAGACAATTCTTTGTAGAACGAATGGAGTACTACCTCCCCATCATACATAAAGAAAATTCTCTTATAAGAGTTCTTAAAAAAATTCTTACTTCATCTCCCCTCCACCCCTACCTCCCCATCAACTCCTTCAAATAATATTTAAATACTATTTTAATTTTTTCAAAAAATATATATATTCTATCCGTCTCACATAATTCTCTACTTTTATTTTTTTTTCATTTTGCAGCAATATATATATATATATATATATATATATATATATATATATATATATATATATATATATATATATATATATATATATATATATATATATATATTGCTGCAAAAATATTTTTTAAGAATTTCTTTTATTTTGATTATATTTGAGACGCAAGTTTAAAAAAATCCTAAATATATGAACAATTATAACGCAAAATAAGGAAAATCAGGGGCGGACCCACATGGTGTCCGCCGGGTGCTCGAGCACCCATTAACTTCATTACGAAATATATATCTATGTAGAAATTGATAGGTATTTATATAAAATTAACATAGAGCACCCAATGAATAAATCATATTGTTGGCCCAGTGGTTCTAGGATGGATACTAAAGACTCTTTTAATGTTGTTGTACCAAGGTTTGAATCTCATTGTTAACACATATTTTTTATAGTTTCACTTCAGAGCACCCACAATCCCACTGCGGAAAATATAATAAAAAAACTAGAAGCGGGAGAAGATGGTGGAGTGCCGTGAAAAAGTATTTTAACTTTTATGGTAATATCTTAATCTTTTAGTTTTTAACTAGTATGAACAATTTATTTAGTTTTTGTCAATGTAGATTATATGTGGCAGTGTTTGCAAATAAAAGAAAAAATGTATTACATACAATAATAATGTATACTTCTCAAACTAATAAATGATAATTTATGTATGAAGATCACAATTTCAATAGTATAGGTATGAAACTGAAGAAAAAAAAAAAGAATAGTTTAGATGTGTTCTTAACACTTATCTCAAAATTTAAACAAATTTCAAAAGTTCAAAATTTCTTTTTTCAAAAGGCTTATTACTTCATTCTTTCAACAATAGTTGTCCACAATAATATTTGATATGTCCAACATTATATTACTTGTCCACTTTATGAAATCAATTAGTATAATTTTACATTTAGTTTCTAATTTATCCTAATCATTAATTATAGTTTTTTTTTCTATTATATTTTTGAATATATTGTATTTATTACTTCCTCCGTCAATTTTTATTTTTCATTTTCTATTATTCGAAAGTAAATTCGATTAATCTTTAAAGTTAAATTAGATTATATTAATTAGATGTTTCCAACAGAAACTTTAGATATTAAAAAATTGTATGAAAAGTACTATAAATTGCAATTTTTTATATATCAATATGATAAAATAAAATCATAAAATATTAGTCAAATTTTTTTATAATTTATCTCTAAAAATAAAATTGTAACGATAAAAATGAACGAATATAACATATTTTAAAATGATATAATAAAATTACTCTATTATTTATAATTTTTTTAATAAAAACGTGGAAGTGAATGAATACAATGTAGTCAATGAATCCTCAAATTATGTAAATAAAATATTTACGACAAATTCAAATGTATCTTTTTCAACATATACATTATTTTATTAAAAGCATATTTACTCTTAAATGTTTTAACAAAAATAATTATTTTGAAGTGTTGGTATATACATCATAAATTTAGTAGTTATATGAATTATCAAAAAATGATACTATTTTCTTGTCAATTTATATTCACTAATATATATGTATCTTAATATATACTCTCTCCATATTAAAAAGAATGATTTAGTTTTTTTTTTTTGGTCTGTTTAAAAAGGAATAACTCATTTTCTTTTTTGGCAACACTTAAACATCAAATTTTCACATTACATGCTTAAGGCCATAAGATTAGGCATTTTAGTACATTTGGCATAACAAAATTAAAAAAACTTCTTTCTTTCTTTAATCTCCGTTTCAAATTAAATTAGATCTTTTTTAAAAAAAATGAAGAAAATATTTTAATTTAAATGCATAAACATGAACGGGAAATTACCATAGAGTATAGGTTAGAAGTGTATTGACGTATAGAATTAGTCCTAATACAGGAGTAAGATCATATACCCATCTTCTGTACTTTCGCATTGTTTGTGAACAAAATTGGGTATTGGCTTCTTTGTAAGAATGAGTGTAACTATAAGAATTGCACCAATTGCAAGTGAAGTTATTGACACCACAAACACTGAGAATTTTGCTTTCTTGGATGTCCTGGTTCTAGTTCATTTGATACCCTTACACTACATGCATAAATTAAAATAATTACAACTTTACTCCTATATTTTTATATTATTTACAAAATAAAAGTACATATCTTATTGCAGCATTGAATCCAATATACAAGTCAACTGCAGCAAATGTTTTCACCGGTCCAGCAGTAGTCCTCTTTGACTTGTCCCCTCCAGGATACAACAACATTCACAAAGTATTAACTCAACAACTCTGGACAAGAGTTGAATCCAAAGCTCCACAAAGAATAACACCTCCCTTCAACTAATAAGAACTCTCTTTTAGACTAACTCATTGTTGGATTTTAAGAAGGTGTGAATGAAAAATGAAGAGTTGTGACTTTTATGAAATGCTGCGACTTTTATGAAAAGTTGTGACTTTTATGGAAAGTTATGACTTTTATGAAATGTGACGACCTTTTTGTGACTTTTTCTAAGGTTTGTGACCTTTCCGGTAAGGCACAATAAGAACTTTTTTCGCACTATCCTTTGTTTTCTATAAATTGAGGGATTTCTTCTCATTCTTTAATATTGAATTTATGGATTTCTTCTTCAACTACTAAATCTAGTATTCTAAGTGTACTTTACTGTCATTGAGTGGTTCACTGACACCGGAGTTTTTGGTATCTATACTTTGGTGATTGAGATCATTTTACCCTTGGAGGTCATATTCTAAATCAAACCTTGGATACTAGAGGGGAATAATTTCCTTAAGGGGACACTGTAAGTTCAGTGGACTTGATCTTTTTCCTATTTAAAATTTTCCAGATTCTGGTACGTGTTTATAAATTTTAGATTTGTAAATTAATTTCAGTTCTTCTATTCTTTTGTTCTTTACTGGTTCATTAAACTTGGTAACTTTGTATTTCTGCAAAGTTTCTTTAGACACATATTAACAACAATTCTTCTTTAAAAAAAATATTTCGTATATTTTTTAAATCTGTTTCTGATTCTAGTTTCGCTACTAGCTTTAATTTTCTAGTTGTGAAAATGTTCTTAAACTTTGTTGTTTTACAAAGATGTTCAAAGTTTTGTTCTATGTATGTTTGAAATACAAGATGAACAACAATCTTAAGGAAATTATTATACTGTTAGTATTTTTTGTATTCTACTGATTGGGAGAATCTGATCATGGTAGTAGAAGATAAATGCATTACTTCTCCATAACTCGTTTCCTTGTTTAGCAAGGTCGAAGTGAGAATGTAACAGAAAATTTTTATGATATTCCGTTTAAAGATTACCAGGTAACCTTCTTATTAAATTATCTAAGGAGAAAAACAGTTTCTAAGAGTTATCATCTTTGATTTTTTATTTTTTTTATTATGTGTATCTTTCGAAAAAGATCTGCAAACCATATGTTGTGGAATGAATTTTACTTCGCAAATAGTTGCTTTTAAAATTCTTTAGTTTGCAAAAATGAGAGATGCATATTTTTGTTTGATAAAATAGTATGTCAAAATGTTATAGTTGGAAGACTATTTGATAAGGAAAATGTTTTTATGTGACAAAGAATATGTGTTATTTCTATTTGGAGAAAAAAAAGACTTTTGTAGTTTTGTACTCCATGAGAAATGTTAGTGTGTCTGATTTTCGTAGACTAAAAACTCTTGTGGTTTTATATTATGGATAAATTGGACTATACAATAGGTTTGAAGAATATGAAAATTTCACATAATAAGTCAGTGTTATACTTTAGATTTTCTATAAACATCAATGTTATATAGAAATAAATTGTACAATTTTTTTTCCTTATTAAAATGCTAAGTGGTATGTCTATTTATGATAGAGAAAAAATACCAGTGACTTATAATTTGTGATTTTGTGTCTCTATAGAATGAACTTTGACATTGTGTAAACTTTGTCAAAGAGAATTGCAGCACTATAATTCTTTCGTAGAATAATGTTATCAACATTAAAATATGTGGAAAAACTATTTTCAAATACTTGAAAACTATTTTTGAGAACACATTTAAAATGTGGGGGTTATTTGCTTATGACTAGACTTGATGTTTAATTGAACTTTGGAGCAAAAGATATGAAATTCAATGATACTTTTGTATTATGTTATACCCACAAAATTCTTGGAGTATATTTGGTATTGTGGTTGTTGAGTTTCTCTATTACTAGTATATAGTGTGACTAGTATGAAACATCCAAATTATGTATATACTTTTTCAAAATATTAGTGTTCTTTTATGGAAAAAAATTATCACTTAAAATGTTGTGATTTTTCATGAAAAGATATATCTATTATAATAAAAGTATTTGCATAGACATGAATATTGGTGAATAGTCATTTGTTATGTTTTTGTAAAAATAACTTTTCGACTATATTGTCTTTATTGAACCTGATGAAACTTTGTTCATGGGTAGTTCTATAACAATCATATTGAAAGTTATGAAAATGTCCTTATGAAAAGGACGTTTGACAATCTAAACAATGTTTGTATCACACAAAATTGTAAGAAATAGAAATAAAATATTAGTGAGGAAAAAGCTACCTCGCGAAGAGATTTTCGAACTCAATGTTTTTATTTTTTCTTACTTGCTTGAGTCAATGTTTGTGACATGAACACTTGGGGCATGTCAATTACAAACCCTTGTAAGGAAAACTGATCAACTTAGAAGTATTGCCTAACTTCGAGTGCAATAAATAAAAATGTCAAGTTTTTTGTGGAATTTAAGTATGTTAAACATTCTTATAAGTTTGTTGAAGGAATTCTAATCCCTTAGAATTGATTTACACTGACATTTGTGATATGAAATTAACACCATCTCATGGTGGAAAAAAGTATTTGTAACTTTTATTGAGAATTGCATTAGAAATGACTGTCTATTTGCTGAATGGTAAGGATGAAGCAACAGAAATGTCTAGACAATTTTTATCGAAGTTGAAAATCAGTGTGAAAAAATATAAATGATAAGAATATCGAGTATAAATCTCATTGTGCAGAAATATGTTTAGAAAGTGGAATATCCATCAAACTACAGCCATATTCACCTTAATCTGATGAGAAATCGAACGTTGAAAGAAATGATGGATGCATTATTTATAAGTACGGTTTACACAAAACTTGTGTGGAAGAACTATCCTTACTGCAAAAGCGAACAACAAAAAGTTTTGTCTTTTTAGAAAGAAAGTGGTTTTGTTTGATCAGAATACAATCTTTTCCCTATGAGAAATGGAAAGGAAGAAAAATCCAACTTGAAATATTTCAAAGTGTGGGGGTATCTAGTCAAAGTCCAAGTTCCTTTTCATAAAAGAATTAAAATAGGACCTATGACTGCGGACCGTAAAATTAGACTTGAGTAGTCTAGAGAAGGGTCTAAAAGGCCTAGGAAATGAAAAAGATAATGTACTTAATAAAGAGATTCAGACGCTTAGTAAATGTTAAAGGAAATTTACTTCCTTCGAATATGATTTTGTAGCATTTCATGTGTCTTCTGTAGACTCATTCTTTGGAAAGATGGTGTCAATAAACAATATTTGAAGTTAATTGATCTTCTCCAAGAAAATAAATTTTTGGGTTCAAATTGAATCTTTAGAAGGAAAATAACAGTTGATGGAACTGTTGAAAAATATAAAGCAAGACTTTGTGTCAAAGGATTTAAAAAAAATCAAGGTTTTGATCTTGTCGATATATATATCCATTAGTAATTAGAATTACATTCATTCGGATGCAAAAAATATTAGTGTAGTATATGACCTCCAAATTCATCAAATGAATGTGAAAAGAACTTTTTTAAATGTAGAATTTGGAGGAAGAAATTTACATGGAACAACCCGAGGGTTTTGTGGTTCCTCGTAAATAAAAGAAAGTGTGTGAACTTGTTAAGTCACATCATGGAACTACCCAAACAATGACATAATTTGATCAAACCATGTCGGCTAATGAATTGAAGAATGATGAAAGTGATAAATGTATTCACATTAAAATAATAAGGTCATTGTTTGTTTGTGTATTGGTGATATGTTGATCATCAATAGAGACACTAATGACATAAATGCTACTAAACGTATACTATAAAGCAAGTGAAATGAAAATTATTGGAGTTGCTAATGTGATCTTAGATATAAGAATTCGTAGAACTCCATTGTAACGACCTGTTTAGTCATTTTGAGCAGTAGAGTTTATTTCTGGTAATAACTGTCTGGATCGACGGATCCCACGACGGACCATCATGGGCACGACGGACCGTCGAGGGGGTCTCGTTCCAAAACACTTAGATTCTGAAAATTTGGGTACTGAGATCGACTCTCTGAACTTCGTGACAAAATGGCAGGACGGACCGTCGTTGGCACGACAGACCGTCACAAACCTTTCCACAGAATTAACTCTCTGAACTTTTTGACGGACCTGCAGGGCGGACCGTCACAGTCATGACGGACCGTCACAGGCTGTGTAACCCTGACTGAGTCGGATTTCTGTTAAAAGTTTTAAGGGGCATTTTGGCACTATTCATGCTTATAATTATAAAGTTAGTGGGTTAATGTTAATAATTCAATTACTTGGGGGTTAAAAGAGATAACCTCGAAATAAATAGTGGGTTATTTTTATCATCTTTTATACTTAATTATATGACAATTAGGGTAAAAGAAAAAGGGTTTAAATAAGAAAAATAGAAAGAACAGAGAGAGAAAGGGAGAACGAACGAGCGAGAGAAGAGAGAACGAAGAGGAAAGAAAAGACTTTGAGGAGTAGCTTGCGTGATCACGAATTCTTCGGTGGAGGTAGGTTATGGTTTATGCTATTTCATAGTAAACTCTTAATAGCGAATGATATCTATTGGGTAGTATTGTAAAGTCTTCTATATGCTTAATTGTGTGGTTGCATGATGTGATTATATAATTGTGATGAATTAGCATGATGAGGCTGTTGAATCTTAAACCTTAAAACTTCTTTGTTAATGATGATGCCTTGGTATAAAAGAAGGCTTGATGAACTAAAAGAATGAGGTTTATGGATCAGAGTGTCACGTTCCGACACCAGGATAGTAGTGGATCGGAGTGTCACGTTCCGACACCAGGATAGTAGAGGACCGGAGTGTCACGTTCCGACACCAGGATAGTAGTGGATCGGAGTGTCACGTTCTGACACCAGGATAGTAGTGGATCGGAGTGTCACGTTCCGACACCAGGATAGTAGAGGATCGGAGTGTCACGTTCCGACACCAGGATAGTAGGGGATCGGAGTGTCACGTTCCGACACATAGTAGTAGGGGATCGGAGTGTCACGTTCCGACACAAGAAGAATAAAGAGAATGAATCTTGAATTATGCTAATATACTCAGATCTTAAAGAAATCTATTTCCCGAATGAGTATGGGGTGGAGGCTTGAGTCCTCATAAATGTGTTTGGTGTTGTTGCATATGATTCTTATACTTGTTGCTATCACCTGTTAAGTATTTGGTTGGTTTGATGTTACTATTCGATATATATTGCTTTCTATTTTGAGTTGGCCGATGATACCTACTCAGTACTTGTGTCTTGTACTGACCCCTACTTGTAAATTGTTTTCTTTGTCATTGCGGAGTGCAGCAAACGTGCCATCGACTTTGACTCGTCCGCAACTCTAGCCAGTCTTCATCACACTAGATTTCAGGGTGAGCTATTGCTTCTAGCTTGTACTGGATCTTCTTCTTCACGTCTTGATGCCTTGAAGTTCTGGAATGGACTAGCTGTTTATTTATTTTAGCTTCTTAGATACTCTTAGATTTAGTAATTTGAGGATAGATGTTCTTGTGGTGATGACTTCCAGATTTTGGGAATAATAATTATTAAATTTTAGAAGTTATTTATTGGTTATATTAATGGGTTTTAAGTCTTCCGCATTGTATTCTGTTTATTATGGTTGAAATGTTGGGGTTTAGATTGGTTGGTTCGCTCACATAGTAGGATAAGTGTGGGTGCCACTCGCGGCTCGTTTTGGGTCGTGACAAACTTGGTATCAGAGCATTAGGTTCGTTGGTCTCATCACACAAGAACGAGTCTAGTAGAGTCTTAAGGAACGGTAGGGGGACGACTTTACTTTTCTTTGAGAGGCTATAGGACTTTAGGAAAATTCCATTCTTTCTTTCTTTCGTGCTATTACTTGGATCTAATTAGTATCTAGGTGATACAAATTGGTATCTGACCATCTTCACTCTATTTCGCAGATGGTTAGAACTAGAGCAACGACTGCGCCAACACCAACACCGGCAAGACAAGATGCATCTGAGCCAGCCACTGGGGCTGTAGCTCAAAGAGGAGCAGTGGCAAGAGGTCGTGGTAGAGGTCGCGGGAGGACGTCCTCTAGGGGAAGAGGACAAGCACCTGGCCCAGCTAGTACTAGGGCGGTGACTCCTCCACCGACTGATGAGGTAGTAAGAGAGGGTGAGGAAGGGGAGAATGATCAAGCGCAGAATGAGGAACTACCACCCCAACCTACCCCAGAGATGATTATCCAGGTTTTTGCTTATCTTAGCGGGTTATCTGATCAAGGCCAGACACCTCCAGTGTTTTCTGCACCAGCACCTCAGGTCCCGGGAGTACAACATGCAGCTGTTGTGGCTCCCCGCATGGATGCCTCATTGGAAATAGGCACGTTCTCTCGATTGACTGCAGGACCTATAATGACGAGTGATCCACATGAGCTTTTCACTAAATTTCTGAAGTTGAAACCTCCAGTCTTCAAGGGTGCTGAATCTGAGGATGCCTATGATTTTCTGGTTGATTGTCATGAGTTGCTACATAAGATAGGCATAGTAGAACGATTTGGTGTTGAGTTTGTGACCCATCAGTTTCAAGGGAACGCCAAAATGTGGTGACGGTCATATGTTGAGGGTCAACCAGCACAGGCACCACCTATGACTTGGGCGTCATTCTCTAGCTTATTTATCGAAAAGTATATACCCCGGACATTGAGGGATAGGAGGAGAGATGAGTTCCTAAGCCTAGAGCAAGGCAGGATGTCGGTTACTGCTTATGAGGCTAAGTTTCGTGAGCTATCCAGGTATGCCACCCAACTTTGCTTCAGTCCACAAGAGCGGATTCGCCGTTTCGTGAAAGGGCTGAGGTCAGATTTGCAGATTTCAGCCTTACAGGTAGCTGCTGCAGCAAAATCCTTTCAGGAGGTGGTAGATTTTGTGATAGAAGTAGAGGGGGTGAAGCCAGGCGACTTCACCATGGCATCGACATCTAAGAAGTTTAGTAAGGGAGTTGAGTTTAATGGTTCTTACTCCAGAGGGAGGGTTCAGGAGGTTACCCAGCCCGACCTATTCAGTCTTCACTGCAGGCTGTAGCTGGGGGTCCATCGCAGACCAGCCAACATTCCTCTGAGTTTGGAGGTTATCACTAGACTTCGTCGTTCTCACAGAGACCTATGCTTGAATCCAGAGAGTGTTATGGATGTGGGGAGACTGGACATATTAGGAGGTATTGTCCAAAACAGAGTTACAGACCCCCAATGGTCAGAGGTAGAGGTAGTCGTGGAAGAGGCCGTCATTCTGGAGGACGTGGTGGCCAAGGTAATGGTGGTAACCAAAACGGCCGGGGTGACGGGCAAACTGGAGCTACTACAGCACAACATGGTAGGGGCAACGGGCAGACAAGTGATAGGGCCCATTGTTATGCTTTCCCTGGGAGGTCCGAAGCGGAGACATCTGATGCTGTTATCACAAGTAATCTTTTGGTTTGTGATTGCATGGCTTCTGTATTATTTGACTCTGGCTCCACATTTTCATATGTATCTTCCTCATTTGCTACTGGTCTTAATTTACATTGTGAATTGCTTGACATGCCTATTCGTGTTTCTACTCCGGTGGGTGAGTCTGTGATAGTTGAAAAGGTGTATAGGTCTTGTCTTGTAACTTTTGTGGGGAGCAATACTCATGTAGACTTGGTTATCTTAGAAATGGTCGATTTCGATGTAATTCTGGGTATGACTTGGCTTTCTCCAAATTTTGCAATCTTAGATTGTAATGCTAAAACTGTAACGTTGGCCAAGCCTGGGACAGATCCGTTTGTGTGGGAGGGTGACTACACTTCCACTCCAGTTCGTATCATCTCCTTCCTTCGTGCTAAGAGAATGGTTAGCAAAGGGTGTTTAGCTTTCTTGGCACACCTCAGGGATGATAATACCCAAGTAGCTTCAATTGAGTCGGTTTCAATAGTCCGTGAGTTTCTGGATGTGTTTCCTGCAGATCTTCCTGGTATGCCACCGAATAGGGATATCGACTTTTGCATTGATCTGGAGCTGGGTACTCGCCCCATTTCCATACCCCCTTATAGAATGGCTCCCGCTGAGTTAAGGGAGTTAAAGGCCCAACTTCAAGAGTTGTTAGGTAAAGGCTTCATTAGACCAAGCGCTTCCCCTTGGGGTGCTCCAGTTTTATTTGTGAAGAAGAAGGATGGGAGTTTCCGGATGTGCATAGACTACCGGAAGTTGAATAAGGTAACTATTAAGAACAAGTATCCTCTTCCTCGCATTGATGATTTCTTCGATCAGTTACAAGGTGCTTGTACCTTCTCAAAAATCGATTTGAGGTCTGGTTATCATCAATTGAAAATACGGGCAACGGATGTGCAAAAGACTGCTTTTCCGACCAGGTATGGGCATTATGAATTCTTGGTAATGTCTTTTGGACTAACGAATGCCCCTGCTGTTTTCATGAGCCTGATGAACGGGATTTTTAAGCCATATCTGGATCTCTTTGTCATTGTGTTTATTGACGACATACTAGTATACTCAAAGAGCAGGAAAGAACATGAGGAACACAAGAGAATTGTGTTGGAAGTATTGAGGGAGAAAAGGCTTTATGCGAAATTCTCCAAGTGTGAGTTTTGGCTAGATTCAGTGTCCTTCTTGGGGCACGTAGTTTCTAGGTATGGAGTGATGGTGGATCCTTCTAAGATTGAAGCAGTGAAGAGTTGGGTAAGACCTACTAATGTTACAGAAGTAAGGAGCTTTGTTGGTTTAGCTAGCTACTACCGTCGATTTGTCAAGGGATTTTCTTCGGTGGCTTCCCAATTGACAAACTTGACTAAGCAGAATGTTCCATTTGTATGGTCGGATGAATGTGAAGAAAGCTTCCAGAATCTCAAGACCTTGTTGACTACTGCACCAATTCTTACCTTGCCAGTGGAAGGCAAGAATTTCATTGTTTATTGTGATGCATCCTATTATGGTTTGGGTGCAGTGCTAATGCAAGAGAAGAATGTAATTGCTTATGCTTCGAGGCAATTAAAGGTGCATGAACGTAATTATCCTACCCATGATTTGGAGTTGGCTGCGGTAGTGTTTGCATTAAAGCAATGGAGACATTATCTATATGGGGTTAAGTGTGAAGTCAATACGGATCATCGTAGCCTACAGTATGTCTTTACTCAGAAAGATTTGAATTTGAGACAGAGGAGATGGATGGAACTACTGAAGGACTACGATATTACTATTGTGTATCACCCAGGAAAAGCTAATGTTGTGGCAGATGCCTTAAGTAGAAAGGCAGAGAGCATGGGAAGTCTAGCTCACTTGCAGGTTTCTAGACGCGCATTGGCTAGAGAGGTTCAGACTCTGGCTAATGACTTTATGAGGCTGGAAGTACTAGATAAGGGAGGATTCTTGGCCAGTGTGGAGGCAAGATCTTCCTTTCTTGACAAGATTAAGGGAAAGCAGTTTGATGATGAGAAACTGATTCGGATCCGAGATAAGGTGTTGCGAGGAGAGGCTAAAGAAGCAAAAATCAATGAGGAAGGTGTTTTGAGGATTAATGGAAGGGTATGTGTGCCTCGTGTTGATGATTTGATCCACACTATTCTTACAGAGGCTCATAGATCAGGATATTCTATACATCCTGGTGCAACCAAGATGTATCGTGACCTAAAGAAACATTTTTGGTGGAGTAGGATGAAGCGCGACATTGTTTATTTTGTCGCACAATGCCCGAATTGTCAGCAGGTAAAGTATGAACACCAGAGGCCCGGAGGAACACTTCAGAGAATGCCCATTCCTGAATGGAAGTGGGAGAGAATTGTAATGGACTTCGTGGTTGGTCTTCCAAAGACATTGGGTAAGTTTGATTCTATTTGGGTAATTGTGGACAGATTAACTAAGTCTGCTCACTTCATTCCGGTCAAGGTGACTTACAATGCAGAGAAGTTAGCCAAACTCTATATCTCAGAAATCGTTCGTTTGCATGGAGTTCCACTTTCCATCATATCAGATAGAGGTACACAATTTACTTCTAAGTTTTGGAGAACATTGCATGCTGAATTAGGTACTAAGTTGGATCTTAGTACTGCATTCCACCCTCAGACTGATGGACAGTCTGAGCGAACGATTCAGGTATTGGAAGATATGCTTCGTGCATATGTGATAGAATTTGGTGGTCATTGGGATAACTTCTTACCCTTAGAAGAGTTCTCATACAATAATAGCTATCACTCAAGTATTGATATGGCCCCATTCGAAGCATTGTATGGGAGGAGATGTAGGACTCCCATTGGTTGGTTTGATGCATTTGAGGTGAGGCCCTGGGGTACTGATCTTCTGAGGGAATCATTAGAGAAAGTGAAATCCATTCAAGAAAAGCTTTTAGCGGCGCAACGTAGGCAAAAGGAATATGCAGATCGAATGGTTAGAGTCTTGGAGTTCATGGAGGGTGAACAAGTCTTGCTGAAGGTTTCACCCATGAAAGGGGTGATGCGGTTTGGTAAAAGAGGTAAGCTAAGCCCAAGGTATATTGGACCATTTGAAGTACTTAAGCGAGTAGGGAAGGTGGCTTATGAATTAGCCTTGCCTCCAGGACTCTCAGGAGTGCATCGGGTACTTCATGTGTCTATGCTGAAAAGATACCATGGGGATGGAAACTACATTATTCGTTGGGATTTAGTTCTTCTTGATGAGAATTCGTCTTATGAGGAGGAGCCTGTTGCCATTCTAGATAGAGAAATCCGCAAGTTGAGATCAAGGGAGATTGCATCCATCAAAGTTCAGTGGAAGAATCGACCAGTTGAAGAGTCCACTTGGGAGAAGGAGGCTGATATGCAAGAAAGATACCCACACCGGTTTACAGATTCAGGTACTCCTTTTCGCCCTTGTTTTTCTTCTTGTGATCGTTCGAGGACGAACGATGGGTAAATTGGTATCTATTGTAACGACCTGTTTAGTCATTTTGATCAGTAGAGTTAATTTTTGGTAATAACTATCTGGGTCGACGGATCCCACGACGTACCGTCATGGGCACGACGGACCGTCGAGGGGGTCTCGTTCCAAAACACTTAGATTATGAAAAATTTGGGTACTAAGATCGACTCTCTGAACTTCGTGACGGAATGGCAGGACGGACCGTCATTGGCACGACGGGCCGTCACAAACCTTTCCACAGAATTAACTCTCTGAACTTTGTGACGAACCTGCAGGACGGACCGTCACAGTCATGAAGGACCGTCACAGGCTGCGTAACCCTGACTGAGTCGGATTTCTGTTAAAAGTTTTAAAGGGAGTTTTGGACTATTCATGCTAATAATTATAAATTTAGTGGATTAATGTTAATAATTCAATTACTTGGGGGTTAAAGGAGATAACCTTGAAATAAATAGTGGGTTATTTTTATCATCTTTTATACTTAATTATATGACAATTAGGGTAAAAGAAAAAGGGTTTGAATAAGAAAAATAGAAAGAATAGAGAGAGAAAGGGAGAACGAACGAGCGAGAGAAGAGAGAACGAAGAGGAAAGCAAAGACTTTAAGGAGTAGCTTGCGTGATCACGAATTCTTCGGTGGAGGTAGGTTATGGTTTATGCTATTTCATAGTAAACTCTTAATAGCGAATGATATCTATTGGGTAGTATTGTAAAGTCTTCTATATGCTTAATTGTGTGGTTGCATGATGTGATTATATAATTGTGATGAATTAGCATGATGAGGATGTTGAATCTTAAACCTTAAAAATTCTCTGTTAATGATGATGCCTTGGTATAAAAGAAGGTTTGATGAACTAAAAGAATGAGGTTGATGGATCGGAGTGTCACGTTCCGACACCAGGATAGTAGTGGATCGGAGTGTCACGTTCCGACACCAGGATAGTAGAGGATCGGAGTGTCACGTTCCGACACCAGGATAGTAGAGGATCGGAGTGTCACGTTCCAACACCAGGATAGTAGTGGATCGAAGTGTCATGTTCCGACACCAGGATAGTAGAGGATCGAAGTGTCACGTTCCGACACCAGGATAGTAGGGGATCGGAGTGTCACGCTCTGACACATAGTAGTAGGGGATCGGAGTGTCACGTTCCGACACAAGAAGAACAAAAAGAATGAATCTTGAATTATGCTAATATACTCAGATCTTAAAGAAACCTATTTCCCAAATGAGTATGGGGTGGAGGCTTGAGTCCTCATAGATGTGTTTGGTGTTGTTGCATATGATTCTTATACTTGTTGCTATCACCTGTTAAGTATTTGGTTGGTTTTATGTTATTATTCGATATATATTGCTTTCTATTTTGAGTTGGCCGATGATACCTACTCAGTACTTGTGCCTTGTACTGACCCCTACTTGTAAATTGTTTTCTTTGTTATTGCGGAGTGCAGCAAACGTGCCATCGACTTCGACTCGTCCGCAACTCTAGCCAGTCTTCATCACACCAGATTTCAGGGTGAGCTATTGCTTCTAGCTTGGACTGGATCTTCTTCTTCACGTCTTGATGCCTTGAAATTCTGGCATGGACTAGCTGTTTATTTATTTTAGCTTCTTAGATACTCTTAGATTTAGTAATTTAAGGATAGATATTCTTGTGGTGATGACTTCCAGATTTTGGGAATAATAATTATTAAATTTTAGAAGTTATTTATTGGTTATATTAATGGGTTTTAAGTCTTCCGCATTGTATTCTGTTTATTATAGTTGAAATGTTGGGGTTTAGATTGGTTGGTTCGCTCACATAGTAGGATAAGTGTGGGTGCCACTCGCGGCTCGTTTTGGGTCGTGACATCCATAATGTTTAGCATTTTCACGGTCTCATTGCATTGAAAAGGTAATTAACTAGTTCAAATATTTGGATGTCAATATTGTCAAGTCTCCAATAAATGTGAGCTTTTCATTTCAAAAGAGTGAAAATAAAAGTGACTCACAATTGGATTGTGCTAGAGTTTTGGGAAGCATGATGTATATCATATAGTGGGTGCGATCAGATATAGTATTTGCTATTTTAAACTGAGTCGGTTCACAAGCGATCCCAAATAAATTCATTAGATGACAATAAATAAGTTTTAGAGTATTTAAAATAATACTTGAAACTATGTCTTGCATTATAATAATATCCAACAATATTGAAATATATAGTGATGCAAATTGAATCATCGGACGAATGAATTAAAATTCACGAGTGAATATGTATTTACTATTGGTAGAGGAGCAGTATCTTAGAAATATTTCCAAAGAGACATGTATCGCTAGCTCTACAATGATCTTGAGCTAGGTGCTCTAGTTAAGGTCGGTGAATAAGTTGAAAGACTCCGAAATTTCTTGATAGATATTCTATATTGGCCCAAACCATTGGCATTAGTATGCATACACTTTTACAGTCAAGATGCAATAGGTAGGGCATGGAGCATGACGTATAACGGAAAGTCTCGTCATACACGACATAGACATGATACAGTTAGAAAATTACTCTCTAGTGGAATTATCATAATTGACTATGTGAAGTCAAAGGATAATGTGTCAGATTCACTTACAAAAAGGCTTAACTAGAGAGGAAGTTAAAAGATCATCTAAGGGAATGAATTTACGGCTTAGGACAAGTCATCATGGTGATAACTCTATCTAGCAGACTGGAGATCCCAAGATCTAGATTCAAGGAGAAAAACAAAGTTGTGAATGACGGTTCGGCATTTTCAACAAACTCAATTCATTCTCATGATGAAGACAATGCTAAGGGACAAGGAGACAACATTAAGGCTTGTTAATGAGTTAATAAAGCTTAATGATTTTAAATGATTTGCTAAGTTTGGCAGAGTTGACCAAATAGTGTATCTACGTGATAACACGGTTAGGAATCACCTATGTGAGTGTAAAGTGTAAGCCGCTTTAAAGAAGATGATTGTCAAAAGCCCATCTCTCTATACACTCATGAAACCATGAGGTGTTCATGGCTAAAACGAACACAACCGTAAGAACCATAAAAGGTAAAGGGTTAATTGTATGACATATGGTTGTCTAGGTATACACCAAAGTTCGACGGTTCAAAGATATCGCATCTACCGATTGACCGAGTATATCCGACATATGTTCACTACGAAAAGTCCAAGGAAAAACCTACTTATCCAGATGCAATTAATTTTTGCTTGTAAAGTACACATACTTGTTCGTTTCTTTGTCTTCGAGTCATTCTCCATTCATGCGGAGGATTTTTGGATTTTAAAAAGGTGTGGATGGAAAATGAAGAGTTAAGACTTTTATGAAAAGTTGTGACTTTTATGAAATGTTGCGACTTTTATGAAAAGTTGTGACTTTTATGAAAGTTGTGACTTTTATTAAAAGTTGTGGCTTTTACGGAAAGTTGTGACTTTTATGAAAGGTGAGACTTTTATTAAAGGTGATGATCTTTCTGAAAGATTATGACTTTTCCAAAGGTTTGTGACCTTTCCGGTAAGGCACAATAAGAACATTTTCGCACTATCCTTTGTTTTCTATAAATTGAGGGATTTCCTCTCATTTAATATTGAATTCATGGACTTCTTCTTCAACTACTAAATCTAGTATTCTAGGTGTACTTTACTGTCGTTGAGTGGTTCGCTGACACCAGAGTTTTTGGTATCTATACTCTGGTGATTTAGATAATTTTACCCTGTGAGGTCATATTCCAAATCAAACCTTGGATACTAGAGGGGAATAATTTCTTTAAGGAGACACTGTGAGTTCAGTGGACTTGATCTTTAACCTATTAAAAAATTTTCAGATTCTGGTACGTGTTTTACAAATTTTTGATTTGTAAATTAATTTCAGTTCTTCTATTTTTTTGTTCTTCACTAGTTCATTAAATTTGGTAACTTCGTGTTTCTGCAAAATTTATTTGAATCAGTAAGATTCTTTAGACACATATTAACAACAATTCTTCTTTAAGAAAAATATTTCGTATATTTTTTAAATCTGTTTCTGATTCTAGTTTCGCTATTAGCTTTAATTTTCTAGTTGTGAAAATGTTCTTAAAATTTGTTGTCTTACAAAGATGTTCAAGGTTTTGTTCTATGTATGTTTAAAATACAAGATAAACAACACTCTTTCACTCTTTGTTTTCTCTTGTGTTTTGTGTGTATCAAACCAAATGAAGACCACCACTATTTATACAACAAGAAGTCTTCCTAGCAATGAATAGGAAGATAATGGAGGTAATAAATAGTGAAGATAATGGCCTTAGGAGTTTCATAGGTTACATAGGTTACAAAGGAGTTACATAGATAACAAAGAGTAATGGAGATATTAAGAATGAAATAAAGTGATGGATAACCAATGCTAATGGATGATGTAGAAGTTATCCATTCCAATGTTTATTGTAATGTTTTTATCTCACAATGAATACAGCCAATAAAGCCAAAATTAATGGCATTACATGGCAACCAAGTCAAAGTTGAATAGCAAGATTAAATTGGTTATTTAAAACACAAATGCCTACCAATGGTCATTCTTATAACTTCAAAATAAAGCAATTTAATATGTTAAATATTAATATTAAAACGCTAATAATCTAATAATCGCCCACTCATTTTAATATTTAGATAAGAGAGTATATCAGTTGAAAGAAGACTACTATGCATAATGAAGGTGTGCTCTACAGTGAACCTCCACTTAATGGAACAGTAATTTTTACTCCAAAGTCGTAGTGGTCTCAGACTTGAACTATGACTGCTTAAGGGAAATAAAATATCAATGCTCACACATAATAATCAAGGTGTTGACATGAGCTTTAACAGCCAGCACGTTATGGCCATGTGCTATCCCGATTTCATGAGTGCATTTGAGAATAAGCCTCATTCTCATAGGAAGCAACCTACTTCCACACATCACATAGGTGAAATCTGTCGAGAGTGCTCCTGTAAGATTAACACTCCACCCATACGGGCTACAAATATTCATTAAGAGTTTTATCAACTCAACCTTCACAAACTACTGGAAACAATGCACTCACATCATAGGGAGGGAAAAAATAGTGCATTTTTTACAACAAGTCATCATATGATTAGTTTTTCCCTTTGAACCTGGTTATCGGATCTCTGGTCCCCAGTTGGGTTTCCTCATATATGACTCAAGGATTTGTAGGCTTCAACCCTATCCCCCTCGATGTGCTTCAGACCTTTACTCTTGTTAAGGCCTTCGTAAGAGGATCTGCAAGATTATCACAAGATTTGACATAATCAACATTAATGGTACCATTTGTCAAATACGATCTTACATTACTGTGTTTCCTCCTTATAGGTCTGAATTTACCGTTGTAATAACGATTTTGAACTCTACCAATTGCAGCGGTGCTATCACAATGAATTAAAATAGGAGGAATTGGTTTTTAAAAATAAGGATTTTGAAACAATAAATCTCTTAACCAATTCGCTTCCTCACTAGCTGAAGCTAAAGCAATTAGTTCAGCCTCCATGGTAGGGTTAGAAATTGTAGTTTGCTTTTTTGATCTCCAACAAATTGCACCACCACCTAAAATAAAGACATAACCAGTGGTAGAACATGAATCACCTGACAAAGTGTTCCAATTTGCAACACAAAAGCCTTAAAGTACAACATGATATTATTCAAAGAAAAAACCACAATTTTTCTTTCCAATCAAATATCTCATAACTCTTGTTAAAGCATGTCAATGTTCATTAACTGGCTTGCTTGTAAACCTGCCAAGTACTCCTACTGCATATGCAATATCAGGCCTAGTTCAATCAGTCACATATCTGAAACTTTCGATTATACTAGAATATTATTTTAATTTATTACATTATTTTCACTTTCAACAGGAAATAAGTGAACACTTGAATCAAAAGGAGTAGCAACATGCTTGCAATCATGAAAGTTATATTTTTTCAAAATTTTCTCGACATAATGTGACTGGTCAAGGAAAATCCCCTGACATGTTCTTGTTATTTTTATTCCAAGAATAAAATTTGCCTCACCAAGATCTTTCATATCAAAATGGCTTCTAAGAACATTTTTAGCTTCATCAATAACATTTATATTAGAGACAAAGATCAACAAATCATCAACATATATGCAAATGTCACATGTGAATTATTCCAAGACTTATGATATATGCACTTATCACACTCATTTGTTTTAAAACAATTTTCAATCATGCAGGAATCAAACTTTTCATGCAATTGCTTTGGTGCCTGTTTCAAGCCATATAGGGATTTAGTAAGTTTACATACCAATTCATCAACAAAGAGTGAAAGATTTAGTCTAAAAGAGAGTTCTTATTAGTTAGAGGGAGGTGTTCTTTTTTGTGTAGCTTTGGACTCAACTCTTGTCCAGAGTTGTTGAGTTATACTTTGTAAAGGTTGTTGTATTCTGGAGGGAACAAGTCAAAGAGGACTATTGTTGGACCGGTGAAAACTTTTGTTGCAGTGGGCTTTAATCTCCTTAAAGAGAGCGATATATCTGCGCCTCAGCCTGAAGAGATTAATTTCTTCATTTTATTTTCAATTGTAATCTTGCAATTTTATTATCTTGTAAATTTTTCACTAACAATTAAATGTTTTCACCGGTCCAGCAATAGTCATCTTTGACTTGTTCCCTCTAGGATACAACAACCTTCACAAAGTATAACTCAACAACTCTGGACAAGAGTTGAGTCCAAAGCTCCACAAAACAAAATACCTCCCTTCAACTAATAAGAACTCTGTTTTAGACTAACTCTTACACTCTTTGTTTTCTCTTGTGTTTTGTGTGTACCAAATCAAATGAAGACCACCACTATTTATATTACAAGAAGTCTTCCTAGCAATGAATAGGAAGATAATGGAGGTAGTAAATAGTGAAGATAGCCTTAGGAGTTCATAGGTTACAAAGGAGTTACATAGGTTACAATGAGTAATAGTGGAATTAATAATGAAATAAAGTGATGGATAACCAATGCTAATGGATGATGTAGAAGTTATCCATTACAATGTTTATTGTAATGTTTTTATCTAATTAAGAATGAAATAAAGTGATGGATAACCAATGCTAATAGATGATGTAGAAGTTATTCATTCCAATATTTATTGTAATATTTTTTTCTCACAATGAATACAGTCAATAAAGTCAAAAGTTATGGCATTATATGGCTACCAAGTCAAAGATGAATAGCAAGATTAAATTGGTTATTTAAATCACAAATGCCTACCAATGGTCATTCTTATAACTCCAAAATAAAGCAATTTAATATGTTAAATATTAATATTAAAATGCTAATAACCTAACAGTTTTCACTACAATTCATATCGTTTCAATTGTTAATAGTAGGTGAACTACAATAAAATTTATCATATATATATCCGTGTTCATTCTTTTTAAAACAAAAGAAAGTGGACCGAAAGTAATGGAGTGGGTGAGTGAACAAACCATATACAAGTATCATTGACTGCGATTTCTGCATCCTCAATGTAACCTGCCACGATAATCGAGCACATGAAATACCAAAGTTGTAAGCTGCATACACACACAGTAAACAAATCAAATATTTGTCAAAAACAAATTTAATGCTTTCATTATTAAAAGTGTAAGAAATACAACTAAACTATCTTTTTTAAGTTCATAACTACATTATTAGAAGTAACGTGAGAAACCTTCTAAACTGTAATTCATTAGTTTAACAAATACACTTTAATATTGACTAAACCAAATGTGTGTATCAGTGTCATATACACAAACTTAATGTCGTTTGGTAGAGTGTATTAACAAAACAATGTTTGCATTAGCTTTGTGTATTAATAATATCTTATTTTGTAAAAAAAAAAAATCATGTTATGTATAACTAATGCAAACATTAGTTGATACTTTTAAGAGTAAATGGTATGAAAAATACTCCAACTTTGTTCTTATTACGATATCAAACTTTATGCAGGACCTTTTAATCTTACACTATTTTTAATAGTGTATTTTAAAGATACGTGGACACATTACTATTTATAATTATGCAATAATTTTTATGTCCACGTGGACACATATATACCTTTGAAATATATTATTAAATAGTGTAGGAGTAAAAAATCATTTCCTAAATTTGGTATCGCTAGAATAATTTTGATTAAAATTTAAATATATTTTAGATATTTTTCCCTACTTTTTTAACTCACTATAAAATTGATGGAAAGAGAGATTGCATACCATATCATAACCCCAGATGCAACAAATCTCAAAGATTTTTGAAAGCCTCCCATGAAAATCCAGACCAAGCTTCACCACAACTCCCCCAAAAAATAAACATCATTTTTGCAGTCACCATAAACCACAATGAATAATTTAAAACCACTGCTCCACCAGCCAAACCCCAGCCCAATTTCAACATAAAAAGTCAAAGCAAATGAAACTCCAGCTATAATGGCCATAGTCATAATTTTGCTTTGATCTTGAAGAAATTTCATGATAGGAAACTCAAATGCATAAGCAAAAACCATTGGTATTATCCATAACGAAAATTACCCTGCCCATTCTGCTATCTTCTCTTGTTGCCCAATTAATTTTAGAATTTGTGTTGCAAATATATTCTAAAACATTAAAACTAATGCAGTTGCGTTCAGTATTATCCATGATCTCTGCATATAAATCCCGAACATATCTTTTTGTTTAGCTCCATATGCTTGCCCACACAGTGTCATTCTCAACTGTCAAAAAAGTAAAACAATATGACACTTGAGTCTAACTCAATCCAAAGGACATAGCTCATAGGGGAATAGAGCCCAAAATTATCAGAATTTGGGATAATAGCCCCCAAAATTAAGAAAATAGGTACCAGTATTCCCTCTGAAAATCCAGCAATAAGAAGGATTTGGACAGAAGCAGCAGAAGTTGAATGGTTCCAACATGAACAGCAATAGGTTGATATGCGTTACTGTAAATAATGTTTTATTCCTAAAATATTACTGTGAGTAATGCTTTAGGAGTAAAATGTCGCTATGAGTAACGTATATCAACTTAACGCCGTTCAGCTTTTAAAAAATAAAATATGTTAAACAGTTGGTTAAATGCACTGCAGTGCACTAACAAAAAAATGTACACCTATCAGTCTAGTTATTAAAGTCGGTTAAATTAATTACTTCAATTTGTAATGCTATAAATAGAGTTTTGTAGATTGTAATAGTTAGTTTTTCATTGATGGTTCATGTGTTTCAACAGAACCTCTTCTCTTCTTCTTCAATCAATTCTTCTTAAACTAGTATTTTTCTTCATTGACCAATTGTAATTAGTTGGAATTCACGGAAATTTATAAAATATACCCTAAAACGTTACTATGAAGTACGTTTATATTAATTTTGTAAATTTTTAAAAAAACGTATTATTTTAATGAATTACTTTATATAATGATTTAGTTTGATCAAAACTTTTTTTTTACTAGACACATTTAACATGTGCTACCCTCTCAAGAAGATTGAGTGTTGAAGTGTATACTCTATAGCCATCCCACTTATTTTTTATTTATTTTCTACTATTGAACTTTTTAAAAAGGAAGATGTGTGGGGTCATGGGTCTGTTTGGCTATTTTAAAACTTGGAGTATACGGTCAAGAGCTTATTTATTGTTTTTAAAACATGGAAAAAATATATATGTTTACAAAAATATTTTATAATCCCAATACATTAAAACTTGGGAAAAATATATATGTTTACCTAATTTTATATTAAAAATCTGATTAAAAATTTTAAAATATATTATATTAAAAAGACATATATGTGTATGATAGACTTAAGATGTATTACATTCGGGATCAAATTTCACGTTTTATAAATCACTTTTGTGAATCGACTCAATTTCAACCCATATTATTTTCTCTGAAAATAAAAGGACAAAAAAAATTAGTTATCTGCTTTTGAAAATATTGAAGGGGACAATTATTTTTTAGTGTTACTTCCCTCAAAAAGTGTGGAACGTAAAAATTAAAAGGAGAGACAACAAAAAGAACAAGAAAGACAGAAAAAATCAATTTTGTTTCTTCTCTTAACAATATTTAG
Organism: Solanum peruvianum; assembly: GCA_027705065.1. Lineage (NCBI taxonomy): Eukaryota > Viridiplantae > Streptophyta > Magnoliopsida > Solanales > Solanaceae > Solanum > Solanum peruvianum. The sequence goes on along the minus strand of JAKWJD010001766.1, from coordinate 9,369,593 downwards.
CTTTGTGAAAAACACAATATTTATCATCTAGTGATTCAAAAAAATGAATTTGGAGCAATCCTTTTTAGTTCGTGATTTAATTCGATATAATAAGATACGTACCAATTTTATATTGTATCTGGTTTATATAAATCATTACAAGATGATTGAAGTCTAAGCTTTGTAGTTAGATAGCCAAACATCAATTCATGGAGGAGGGAAGCATTCATTAGTTCTGATCATTGCTTTCCTTTTTGTTTGTTTTGCTTTGTTTTTTTATAGCACTTTTAGACCTAAAGCTTTTTATGAAACATTTTTTATTTCTTGATAAATGGACTATGGGCCTAATTAATTTTGTTTAGAAAAAGATAAATTATATTTAATTTATTGTAACACTTATATTGATGGCTTTGTTCACTTTTTCATATTAGATTGTGAATAAAAAAAAAAATTATACTAATAGAATCAATGAATTAACTCTATCCGTATAAGTTAAAATTCTATATACTAAAGTATCTACTATATAAATAAACGGACACATAAACGAATATATGATATATCAATTTCTTTATTAAAATTGAATAAATAATTTTTTAATTATAAATATTATGTTTAAACACATGGTTAATTGTATAAATTTCAAAGTTAACATTATTATCTCAATAAAAGTTATAGCAAAAAATAACTTGCGGAAAGTAACTGAAAATTTATACCCAAACGCAAGCATAATTTTTTTTTCCACATAGTTTCACTAAGGTAATTTTAAATTCAAAATATTTAAAATTTAGATATCCAAATTTACTATCATAATTAAAAAGTTAGATTCTTAAAATTTAAACCGTGTCACGTAAATTAAAATAAAAAGAAAAAGTATATATTCTCTCCGCAATAACTTGCCTCTTCGTTTGTCAAACTGAATAAATAAAAATGAGCAACTATTTTTAAGACCATGGACAAATAAAAAAGGACATACCAAAAGTAGGTTACAAAAAGCTTACTCAAATGATAAATAACACTAATCTAGGATTAAAGGAAAATAAAATAATTGAAAAGTGGAAATAGTTGGATTAACTCTATGAGGCTTAATTGATGGCATATCCATCAATGACATCCAAGCTTTTGTTTCCTCCTAGTTGCTTTATTCTCTCTCCAGCAACAGAAGCCTGCATATATTTGACGTTAAGTAATATTTTATTTGTCTCAATTTATATAATACGTATCATATTATTATTGTAGAATGTTACCTCCTTGTCCCAATCAGTTCTTGCAGTTATCCAAATGAGAACACTAGTTTGAGTTGTAGTTCCTAATAACATCCCATACCACATGCCCTGAAATTGAAAAATATATATATAAATAAATTAATAAAAATATTAAAATAAAAATGTTAAAAGTGAAAAATAAAATATTAACAAGATGAGAAAAAAATGATTGATTAGTACCGGCATGCCCCATTTCATGAAGAAAGTAAGAAAGAGACCCAAAGGTATTCCAATGACATAATAACATATTATGTTCACATAAGCAACATGTTCTTGCCACCCTGCTCCAATTGCCACCCCTGTGATTTCACATAATATTATGAAAATTATAATCCAACTTAATTTTTATAAGATAAAAAAAAATAACATTACCACATAAAGCAATGTTTCTACGGAGAATATAGTTAAATGATAAAAATATGTTCTTTTCAATAGTTTTAACTTTTAGATAAGATGATCGCATACTTCAACATGATATCAGAATAGACAAAGGTCTTAATATCAAATCGCACCGCCATCCATATTAAAAAGAATTTTCACGTGCTTGGCCGATGAAAATAAATCAAACTTAAAGACGTACTCTCTCTAACAGCTTAAACTTTTAGATGACATGATTGTCATGATTGAAGTTAGATAAAATGATCATCTTTTAATTGAGATAGTTACATACTTAACCGTAAATGATTCCATAATATCACTCCTCTAGAGGAGTTGAGGAAGAGTAAAGCTATTTTGCTTATTAAAGAAAATTCCCATGATTAAATAAATTATTCAAGTGTTTGTATTTATTTGATTGATGGTCCTTTTTTAATTTTGATTGGTAGGTAAAATAAATATGGTGGTTTTTATAAAAATTAAAATGTTGGAGGTATTAATTAAAAAATGGAAGAATAGTAAAAAGTGAAAACACCAAATGAGGTATTTTCCACTACAAATTCAAGCTGTATTTGATTTTTTAGTAGCCAAACAAAAATTTCGGAATAAAGTGAATAATATTTATGGTCAAACATTTATGGAGTATTTTTTAAAAATCTTTTTTTGGAGTGATAGTATTTTTCATCTTTTCTTTATAATATATGGAGGAAGAATCTTATTGTATAAACTAAAACTCACACACTTTTAGCACTCCATTAACTATTGTATACACAGTAGTATTAGTTCGTTGGCTAATTTATTTTTTTTTATGCAAGTGACTTATGGTCAAAAAGTTGAAGAGCTTTTCTCAATGACTTACCCTTTTTAATAATATACATATCGTATATTAAAATAATACATCAGTAGCACATAGATATTATAATACTTATAGAATATCATAGACAATTAATTAATTTCATAAAGAAAAACATTCCTCAAAGAATCATATATAACTAGTTTACTCTTTTCAAGAATTATTCTTCAATCTTCTATTATTCTCATATAGTATATACCATTTATATAGAATACCATAAAGAATTGATTTATTATTATAAAAATATTATTCTTCGACTGACTACAAAATCCACATGCTGGTGCTGCTATATATTATATACTGATGATATAAAGAAATGACTATTCATTCCTTTGGAAATCATAGTCAAAGTGTGAAATGGTACAATAATGTGAAAAGATGAGTAGATAATTTGGACAACCAATAAAGTGAGTAGAAATGTCATTTGATGTAAAGTCTAATTTCACCCATTTCGAAATAGGTAAAAGGAGTGTTTCAACATGTACATCATATATATATATATATATATATATATATATGATTCCTCCGTCTTTATTTAGTTGTCACCGTTATAGATTTTAGGTCTCTTAAAAAATTGGATAAGTTGTAATTTATTTAATATTCTCTTAAAGTCAAGTTTTAAATCAATGAACATAAAGTAACGTATTTTTATTAATATATTGACCAATGAATATGAATTTAATTACTTAGTTTCTATATATTCGTCAAATGCATACTTTCAAAACTAATAACTCTCCAAAGGTAAAATATGAAGAATAGTCTAATTTATGTATTGATTATATGAAATGAAAAATAATATTCCCTTCGTCCACTATTGCTTGTCATGATAAGATTATGCGCAATCCTTAAGAAAAATTTAATATAAGGTGCAATTTGACTAACATAACTCTATTACAAATGATTTATACTTTCTGAAAATTATAAAAATGACATTTTTCACATTAAAATAGTCTTGTAAGTTTAAAATGGCTATTTTTTGAAACCGGTAATTATGTAATTATTAAGAATAGAATTGAAAAAAGTGACTAGCTATTTCTTAATTATTTAAATTGACAATTAATTTTTTCTATACGTAACTAATAATACTGGAGAGAGAGAAAGTAACATTTTTTTTTTAGAAAGGACAACATGTAAATAGAAACTAAGTGGGTACCTACTTACAGAAAAAAACAATGTATATTAAAGTTGTATCAATTTCTACCACACATATATATACTTTATAATTAAGAAAAAAACAATGTATATTAAAGTTGTATCAATTTATACCACACATATATATACTATATAATGAAGAAATAGTGTAAGTTCATACCAGAGAGTGTAGGTTGGAGAGTGTTGACGAAGAGTGTAAGTCCCAATACAGGAGTAAGATCATATACCATTTTTTGAACTTTCACATTATTTGTGAACAAAAGTGGATATTGGCTTCGTGTTAGTAAGAGTAATATTGTCAATAATGCACCAATTACAAGTGAAGTTATTGACACCACTATTACTGAAAACTTTGCTCTTCTTGGATGTCCTGCTCCTAGTTCATTTGATACCCTTACACTACATACACAAATTAAAATAATTACACATTTTACTCCTAGGTTTTATATTACTCCTTTACTAAACAAAACTACATACCTTATCGCAGCATTGAATCCAATACACAACATGAACGTCCATCCTATTATGTTTGCACTGCAATTTATATCGTGTTAGTAATCTCTATGTATCTATGCGCGTTCATTGTTACTATTTATTATATATGAGATTATATTGAATTTATTTTAGTTATATTGAAATGATTTGGGAGCATACATAAATACCCCTAAACTATACTTGAAATTTCAGAGACACACTTATACTATATTAAGGTCCTATTACCTCTCTGAACTAATTTTATAAATAATTTTCTATTCCTTTTCGGCTTACGTGGCACTATCTTGTGGGCCCAGCACGTGTTGACATTTTTTTCAATTATAGTGTCACGTATGCCGAAAAGGGGTAAAAAATTATTTATGAAATAAATTTGAAGGGGGTAATAGGACCTTCGTAAAGTACAAGTGTATATCTGAGATTTTTGACATAGTTTGAACGGGTACTTGTATATTTTCAAATAATTTTAACACCTTTTCAAAAATCCTACTCTTTTTTTTTTCTTCCTTTGTTGATTTTTTGTGCTTAACCAAAGTGACCATTCTATATATTTTTTTAATATGAGTAGGTATATCATGTTTTGTATTTTGCTTTGGACTTTTCTTGCAAAATGTCACAAGTGGAAACCAACTACAATGACTTTCCAAAACTCAAAATAAATATAAAAATCCCTTTCCACAACATATACTTTTCTATTGTTCTACTTTTTAATCCATCTCCCTTTTCCACATCTCATAGCTCATAACCTATTTTACTTATAAATTAAATAGTATTAGTTTCATAGTAGGTTTATTACTTCACTTTTAATAACCCACCTTCAAAGTAAAAAAGTCATAATGATAGACCCTTGAGGTCGTAGAAGAAGATTTTATTTAATATATAGTAATTTTTATAATAGTAAAGGTGTGTTTGGTAAAAAAGAAATTATTTTTCTAAAGAATATTTTTTTGAAAAACAAGTAAATTTTTAATTGAATTTTTCATATTTAATTGATGCACAAAAAATATTTTCCGAGAAAAGTATACTCATAAAAGTTTCATTTTCCTTTGTACCAAACACGCCCTAATACTTTCCCACTATGTGTCATTATTGCTTTGATAGTTTACTCCTTTTCATTGCATATACTGATAAAGTTATTATTATTATTATTAACAAGTACAATACTCTGTCAAGTTCGTTCAAAGTAAAAATAGTGGGAGTAGGTGAGTGAATTTATAACAAACCATATAGAAGTAGCATCGACAGCGATTTCTGCATCCTCAACGTAACCTGCGGCTAGAATCAAGGACATGAAATACCAAAGTTCCAAGCTGCAAAGTAGACAAAATAAAATTTAATATTTTCGATATTATATTTTCATGCACTAAATTAAAATAAAAATTGATCAGAGTAACAAACCATATCATAACCCCAGATGCAAGAGATAATCTAACAAATCCCCACAAATTTTTGAATGCCTCCCATGAAAATCCAGACCAAGCATCACCACATGAATTTCCCCACAAAATATACACCATTTTTGCAGTCACCATAAGCCACCATGAACAATTCAGAATCACTGCTCCAGCGGCCAAACCCAAACCCAATTTCAACATAAAAATCCAAGTTAACAACGCGTGCATAGCACATGAAACTCCAGCTATAACGGCCATAGTCATAATTTTGCTTTGAGCTTGAAGAAATTTCATGATAGGAAACTCAAATGCATAAGCAAAAACCATTGGTATCATCCACAACGAAAATTGCCCTGCCCATTCTGCTATCTTCTCTTGTTGCCCAATTAATCTTAGAATTTGTGTTGCAAATACATTCAAAAACATTAAAACTAACGCAGTTGCGTTCAGTATTATCCATGATCTCTGCATATAGATCCCCAACATGTCTTTTTGTTTAGCTCCATATGCTTGCCCACACAGCGTCTCTAATGCACTTCCCATTCCCAACTGTCAAAAAAATATTAGGTAAGTGCAATTGATTGATATATCCTTATCTAGTGAAATAAAATTAAAATTAGTATAGGTACCAGTATTCCTTCTGAAAATCCAGCAATAACAGAGATTTGGATAGAAACAGCAGCAAGTTGAATAGTTCCAACATGACCCGCAAAGATTTGAGTAACAGCACCTAATGAGTATTGACAAAGGGAAGTGAAAATGGCAGGTCCTGCTAAGTACCATAGCTTTTTCGATTCGTAATGGAATTCCTTTACGAAACTTTTAACACCATTAATCGATCTAATATCATCTTCGTCAGCATCAAAAGAAGCCTTTGAAGAAGGCGTAATGGAAGGAAGAAATGGTACTTTATTTTCCTCCATTGATGTGTAAAGGAAACAGATCCACAAGTTGTGACTAGTCTAAAATAATATGGATATGTATGCATTTGGACAAACCTTTGGTTCAACATATTCTAATATTTATCCCATGTGAATCACATGATACTAACGCTGTTTTGTAATCAGTAGTGTTTTACCTAACCTTTTTGAACAAACATTTAGGGGGTCTTTGATAAGGAATTTTTTTTTTCTACAAAATGTTTTTTATAAAAAATAATAAGTGGATTTTTAATATTCTTTCTATTTCTCATTACTTATTCATTTTTAATTGATATATGTGTTAAAAAAATAATTATTGATATAGAAAATTTATCGTTTTATTCTTATTAATTATAATAAAATGTATGGGTTAAAATTTTTAGTTTTTCAAAAGAGTTTTTTCTTTTTAAAATAATTAATTAAGGATATAATAAGTGAAAATTTAATTATTTTTTAATTTTTCAAAATGAATAAATAACTAAAAATAATTATTTAAAAAAATGAATAAATAATTAGAGACGAAGAAAAAATGAATAATAAAGAGAAAAAGGCGTATTTAATCCATGTGAATCACATGATAGTGTGATGCTAACACTGTTTTGTAATGAATACTGTGTTACCTAACCTTTTTAAGAAAACATTTGAATTTTACATATTGGTACGTTCCAATTTGTGTGAATATCGTTTCTAATTTTAATAAATCATCTTTTTTTTCTTAGATTAATTTAATATCTTTATCACTTAATTTAAATTAAATTTAATAATTTTTATTTCAATTTAAATATTTTAACTTTCAACGTATATTAAATTTTTTCATTACGATTTTATCAATAGTCTTTAAATTTTTAAGTGACTATTGATAGCTTATTGTTAGTTTATTATAATCTTCCTGGTATATTTTCGCCATTTTAAGTATGTAATGTTTAATAATTTATATATTTAGAAATTGCATAAAACATATTATAAATTACAATAATTAGTAAACTAATTTAAATATATGTATAAAAATTTATGATCAAATAAATGTTTGATTAACTTTTTTATTTTTATTTGTGCCACATAATACGAGAAATTGAAAGTTTTATATATCCTTTCAAATTGAAATCCGTATCATCCAACTAAAAATGTTTTAGAAAATTTAAAATGAGATCTTTAAGTAAAATCTAAAACAAAGTAATTAAAGTATTCTTAGGCCTCATTTATTTTCATTAAGATTAAGAGGTCTAAATATGAATACACATCTAATTATTAAATTTTGCATTATGATCTACGTGTTTTGATCTGAATACAAATCTGAATATTAAGATGTGGTCTCTAAATCTGAACGCTAAATAATTAATGTAGTTTGTTTTCAATATCTGAATACGCATGTGAAATTGAACATCATATTAATAAAATATATAAAATTTCATTTCAACAAAAGATATCACTTTTGATTAAAAAAAAAATTAAAAGTTTTAATAATCATGATTTGGGGTACTATTTTTTCATTCAAAAACCTTGATAAACAACAATACTCCAAAAATATTATTGCAACCAGTGTTCTTGACACACGTCAATACAAGAAAATTATTAATATAAAAAAAATACTTGAACGAATTTATGAAACTTACTAGTTCAAGAGGGAAAATGGTGTTTGATTGAGAAAAGAGAGAAAGTTTAGTTATGAGATAAAAAGACACGCACAAAGCAGAGAAGCAATGATTTATTATTGGGATAATGCACAAGTACCCCCTCAACCTATACCCGAAATCTCAGAGACACACTTATACTATATAAAGATCATATTACACCCCTGAACTTATTTTAGTAATAATTTTTTACCCCTTTTCGGCCCACGTGGCACTATCTTGTGGGTCCAACACTGATTGACTTTTTTTTTCAAACTAGTGTCACGTAGGCCCAAAAGGGGTAGAAAATTACGTATAAAATAAGTTCAGGGGGGTAATAGGACTTTAGTATAGTATAAGTGTGTCTCTGGGATTTCGGGCATAGGGGGTACTTGTGCATTTTCCCTTTATTATTTGATAACTTATTAAATGAGTCTGAATGTTGTTAAAAGTCTCCTACAGATCTGATTCATTCAGACATCTTCAGACCCATTAAGAGACATTTTAAAAAATAAAACAAATGAACTTAATGGGTTGAATATAAATGATTCAGATTCATACCTAAAACCCAAATGTACTTAATGGACTGAATCTAAATGATTAAGATTCGTACCTCTCAAGTGCAAACAAATGAGGCCTTGAAATTTGGGAAAGGGAATTGATTAATAAACGATGAATATAATTGTTTGCAATGATTTTTACAAGGAAAAGACATAAGTACCCCCTAGACTATGATTGATATCACAAAAACATTTCTTAACTAAATTAAGGTCCTATTACCCCCTCTACCTACTTTTTGGTAGTTTTGTACACCTTTTTAGATTACGCAGCATCCAAACATCTGTTACGCGCCTCAACTTTATGGAGGCATAAAGTGTGTCACGTAAGCCAAAAGATGTACAATTATACTACATTGAGTTGAGTATCCATGAGTTGAGGTGAGTATGTTTCCTTCTTTTTCAAGGTCAAGCTTTTATGTTATGTTCAGTATTGCCCTTACATGCTCGTACATTCAATGTATTAATATCATTTGGCCTGCATGAAATCAAGGTCATCAACATGCGCTTCGTTAATACCATCGCAGTTCGATTTAGCTTTGGTGAACCTCATTGCTTTTGGAGGATCACTTATTTATTTCGATTATTTCAGTTTTGTTAGGATGATTGGGGGTCTTGTACCGACATCCCTCTTAGTATTAGAGGTTTCATAGATAGACAGTAGTAGTTTATGAATCTTTTTCATTTTCATTGTTGATGTTTGAGACTCGAGTTACCTTCTTTTGGCCAGTTGAATGTTCTTATGCATTTATGAGTTCATTATTTTGAAGCACTGAGTTAAGTTTTAGTTTTGAGTTTATATAATATTGAGTAAGTCTTTCATTGAGAGTTGAGCCAGAACAAGTGTTCGCTTGGGGCTAGTAATGGTTCCCTAATGCCAGCCACGTCCAAGGTGTAGGCTCGGAGCATGACAAACTTGGTATTAGAGCACAGAGTTCAAGAGTCTTATGATGTCTATGAAGTCGTGTCTATTGAGTCCTTGTTATCAATGTGAAGCGTGCCACGTCTATAATTAGGAGGCTACGACATTTAGTTACTATCTTACTTCTTTGTTGCTTTTTTTTGTGACTATATAAAATTTCTTTCGACTTCGTGCTTGGTGTATCTTTCAGATCATGTCTCCATGAAGAGTTGTATGAGGTCGCCCTGCTAAGAGGAATGTTGATCCCTAGGATCAAAAGGTCTCCAATGCACCAAAAGTGCAACCCAAGAAGAGATCACTACTGTTGAGTTCTGAAATGCTATTTGGATGTTGAGTCAAGTTGTGACCAACCAAGATGGAAACAAAGAGGGAATAAATAGGATGTATGCTGATACATCCATGATCCATTTGTTCTTGAGGATGAATCCTCCAGACTTCACTGGTTCAAGTGTCATTGAGGATTCGAAAAACTTTGTGGATGAGTTGCAGAACGTGTTTGAGGTGATGCATATTGTAGTGCTGAGGTGTGGAACTAGTTGCATACCAATTAAAGGGTGTTTCGATGATCTAGTTTGACCAAATAAAGAAGAGTATAGCTAAAGGAGAACCAATTGTAAGTTGGGATGTGTTTGAAGATGTCTCTATGGGGCATTTCTTTCTTGTGAACTGTGGAAGACGGAGGTAAGGTAGTTTCTCACTCTTAAGCAGAAACCCATGAGTGTGCATGAGTATAACCTTAAGTTCACTCAACTTTTCCATTATGCTCCGGATATGGTTGCCGATATGTGGAGCATGATGAGCTTATTTGTAACTAGGTTGTCTCGTATGTCAAGCAAAAGAGGAAAGGATCAAAATAGTCTTTTTTCTTTAGGCTAAGGCTCAACGTGATTCTTGAGTTTTTACATGGAGCATTAATAGTCTCTCATGTTTGGAATATTGGTGAATTTTCGGTCCTTCTCCAAAATTTTACCTATTTTTAGCATTGATTTTATCCACAACCTATGTATGGGATGTTGAATCGTCATTTTATATATTAAGTAGAAATAACAACTTCATATGAACGAATGTGAGAAGAAAAATACTTTGTTTTGTTTAGTAGAAATCGTATTGCAGGTAAAGTCGAGAGGTTTATCATGATAATTTCACGTGCAATAGTACAACTTTTTCTTTTCCTGCAAATTCATATGTTAAGATGTTTTTAGTTTAGCTGCAGTAATATTTCTAGTGAACAAAACAAGGTGTTTTTCTTATCATCTTTTCTCACATAGAATTATTATTTCTATTGTATAAATAAAAAGACGATTGAACATTCCTTATATAAATTTTTGGACAAAATTAATGCTAAAAAATAGGTAAAATTTTACGGGAGGATCAAAAGTGCACCAATATTGCAAACATGAGGGACTATTAGTGCTCCATGTGAAAACTCAAGGATCACTTTGAGCCTAGACCCAAAGTTGAGGGACTATTTTAAGTCTTTCATCGTTTCGAAACAAGAAAGCTAAGATAACAGAAAATAAGTTTGGACAATAGAAGAGTAAATCAAATCGGTCATCCTTTCAGAAAAAGCTTTGAGGTAAGTTCAAGAATGAAAAATCTCAGAACTTTAGAGCTAGACTTACACATTCTCAAGGTATTGTGGCATAAAGAGGTAATTGGACTCCTTTGTGTGTTAACTGTGGTAGGAACTACCTATGAGTTTGTTGTGATGGTTCTACTGATTGCTTAAAGTATGGTCAAATGATCACTTCATGAGAGATTGCCCTAAGAAGAGGCATAGAAATGGTAATGGAGACAATAGAGTCCAATCTTCTTTAGCGGCTCCGCCAGAAAAAGCTGCACCTAGAGGTGCTACTTCAGGGATAGGCGCATAAGAAAACCATCTCTATGCTATTACCAGCCAGCCTCCAAGAGCAAGAGAATTCACCTTATGTTGTCACTGGTATGACTAAAGCATTTACCTTTTATGTATATGCATTGCTAGATCCCGGTGCAAGTCTATCTTTTGTGACTTCATAGTTTTCTATGAGGTTTGATATTATCCCACAACAATTTCTTGAGTCCATTCTAGCTGAGAGAGTCTATCGTGATTGTACCAATTATGTCAAATACAAGGACATCATGGCTGACCTAGTCAAGTTAGATAAGGTGGATTTTGATGCCATTCTAGGTATGCACTAGCTTCATGCTTGTTATGCCTCAGTTGATTGTAGGACTCGAGTAGTTAAGTTCGAGTTTCCTAATGATCCAGTTACTGAGTGGAGGAGTAGTTCAGTAATTCCTAAGAGTCGTTTTATTTCGTACCTTAAGGCGAGAAAGTTAGTTTTCAAGGGGTGTGTCTATCACTTAGTCCGAGTTAATGACTCTAGTGTTGAGACACTACCTGTTCAGTCAATTCCAGTTGTGAGTGAGTTTTTGGAGATCTCTCTTAATAATCTTCCTGGAGTCCTTCGTGAGAGAGAAATAAATTTTGGTATCGATATTATTCCTGATACTCGCCCTATCTCTATTTTGTCATATAGAATGGCTCCAGCTGAGTTGAAAGAGTTAAAAAATAGTTAAAAGACCTTCTTGATAAAGGTTTCATTTGACCAAGTGTCTTACCTCGGGGCGCTCTAATCTTATTTGTGAGGAAGAGAGATGATTCTCTTAGGATGTGTATTGATAATTGAACAAGATTACTATAAAGAATAAGTATCCCCTTCCGAAGATTAATGATCTTTTCGATCAACATCAAGGTGCTACCTGTTTTTATGAGATAGACCTCAAATCTGGCTATCATCAGTTGAGAGTAAGAGAAAGTGATATTCCGAAGGCAGCTTTCGTGATTTACTTGGGTCATTATGAGTTTCTAGTTATGTCTTTTTATTTGACTAATGCTCCTACATCGTTCACGGACCTTATGAAAGAATGCTTAAGTTGTATATTGATATGTTTGTTATGATTTTCGTTGATGACATCATGATTTATTCGAGGAATAAAGAGGATCATGCTACTCATATCAGAGTAGTTCTTCAAACTCTCAAAGATAGAGAGTTGTATGACAAATTCTCTTAGTGTGAGTTTTGGCTTGAGTCTATGGTATTCTTAGGCCACATTGTGTCTGCTGAAGAGATTCGAGTTGACACTCGGAAGATTGAGGCAGTGCACAAGTGTTTGAAACCCACATCTCCAACTGATATTAGGAGTTTCTTAGTAATGGCTGGTTGTTTTAGAGGTTTGTCAAGGGGTTTTCGTCTATTTCATTCCCTTTAACTAAGTTGACTCAAAAGACAACAATGTTCAATAGTCTGAGCTTGTGAGAAAAACTTTTAGGAATTGAAAACCAGGTTGACTACTGCCTAGTGTTGACCTTACCATAAGGTATGCAAGGTTTCATGATGTATTCTGATGCGTCCTGAGTTGGACTGGGATGTGTATTGATGCAAAGTGCCAAGGTTATAGCTTATGACTCTAGGCAACTTAAGATTCACGAGAAAAATTACCCAACCCATGATTTAGAATTGACTGTTATAGCGTTTTCTTTGAAAATATGGCGTCACTGTATTTATGATGTTCATGTTGATTTCGTCACTGATCACAAGAGTTTTTAGTATGTATGTAGTTAGAAATAAATTAAATCTCATACCGAGGATGTGGTTTGAGTTACTCAAGGATTATGACATGAATATTCTCTATCACCTAGTAAGGCTAATGTTGTTGTTAATGCTTTGAGCAGGTTGTCTATGGGTAATATTCCCATGTTGAGGAAGGAAAGAAAGAATTAACTAAAGATGTGCACATACTTGCACGATTGGGAGTCTGGTTAATGGATTCCAATAAAGAAGGAGTGGTGATGATGAATGAGGTTGAATCATCACTAGTGTCCGAAGTGAAAGAGAAACAAGACTAAGACCCTGTCTTGCTTTAATTGAAGGTTAATGTTCATAAGCAAAAAACGATGTATTTTGAGTAATGGGGAGATTGTGTATTAAGGTATCAAGATAGATTGTGTGTACCAAATTTGGTTTAACTCTAAGGGAGGATCATGGAGGAAGCTCATAGCTCCACATATTCTATCCACCCTAAATTCCACAAAGATATATCGCGACTTAGGAGAAGTCTATTTGTGGAGTAGTATGTAGAGGAGTATTCCAGAATTCATTGCTAAGTGCTCGAATTTCAAACAAGTCAAAATGGAGCACCAGAGGCCCGGTGGTATGCTTAGAACATAGATCTTTCAGAATGAAAGTTGGAGATTATCAATATGGATTTTATTACTAGTTTACCATGGTTTAACAGGCAACATGATTTGATTTGAGTGATTTTAGATCAATAATAAATCAACCTATTTCTTACAGGTAAAGACTACCTTTTCAGTAGAAGATTATGCCAAGTTATATATCCAAGAGGTAGTCAGGCTTCACAAAATTTTGGTTTCCATCATTTCAGTTAGAGGTATGCAATTGACTGCACAATTCTGGAAGTCTTTACAACAAGGTTTGGGTTCGAAGGTAAATTTGAGTAATACTTACCATCTTCATACTGATGGTCAAGAAAATCACACAATTCAAACTTTAAATGATATGTTGATGGTGTGTGTGATCGATTTGAAAGGTAATTAGGATGATCAGTTACCTCTCATTAGTTTGCTTGCAACAATAGTTATCACTCTAGCATCCAAATGACTCCTTATGAGCCTCTTTATAGAAGAAGATGTAGATCTCCTATTAGATTGTTCGAGGCTGGTGAGTTTGGGTTGATAGGATCAGACTTGGTTCATTAAGCTATGGAGAAAGTGAAGATCATTTGAGAAAGGTTGAAAATCGTGCAGAGTCATTAGAAGATCCTATGATAATGTTAGGAGAAGAGACTAGGAGTTTGAGGTAGATGATTGAGTGTATTTGAAAGTTTCACCCAGGAAGGGTGTTGTAAGGTTTGGCAAGAAGGGGAAGCTTAGTCCCCGGTATATTGGTCCTTATAGAATACCAAGAGGATTGACAATAAGTTGGAGTTGCCGCTAGATTTAGCAGCATTTCATCTGGTATTTCACATTTCAATATTAAATAAGTGTATGGGCGATCATTCGCTTATTATACCTATTGGAGATATTGGTATTAAGCATAGCCTATCTTATGAGGAGATACCCGCTCAGATTTTGGATCGTCAGGAACGCAAGTTGAGAACCAAGCATGTAGCATCAGTCAAGGTCATATAAAGGAATAAGTTTGTTGAGGAAGCTAATTAGAAGGTTGGGGAGGACATGAAGAAGAGATACACACATCTCTTTACTTCTAGAGAAGATTCAAATCAAGAAACTGATTCTTTTCTTGGTAATTTTTAAGTTGAAATGTTGGGTGTTTGAGCTGGTTGTCAGATGTTGCCACCCTTAATCTACTTAGAGGAATCTCATTCGATGACGAATGTTTTCAAGGGGGAGATATGGTAATATTCCATCTTAGAAATAGTTAAATTTAGGAAGAACTAATGTGGAAGATCTAATTTGAGAATTTTGCAAGTTATACTTAAGTTGTGAGTTTTGGATCAACTTTAAATGGCCATTAATATAGCGTGAGTTGCGTTTCACTAAGAATTTATGTGTGTCTTGGGCTATTTTGTATTAGAATTAACGTTTTGCATATAATGTTTGCAGGAAATAGGCTTGGATGCTGTTGATGAAGATACAAACTGAAAAGTGCAGAAATGACCACCAACAGAGCCTTCCACGGACTGTAGGTCCAACGACGGGTCGTGGATGGGTAGTCTTAGATACTGGTCTTGGAGTTAAAGTTCCAGTACCCAGTCCATGGAATACAAAGACGGACTATAGTCCAGTCCACGGAACATAGGTGATGCATTGTGGGTGGAACATCAAGAAAGTTTGACCAAGTGTGGAACCATATAGAGCAGACGATGTACCGTAGGTCTAGCCACAACCCGTCTTGCATAATCGTTGATGGTGATATGGGAGTTCAAGGTTCCAATATCTGATAAATGTATTCAAGTGTTGAGCCACGAAGGGGACCTAGACCGTAGGTCGACCCATGATTCGTAGGTCAAAGTTTCGATCAAGACCGCGTCCTGACAGTTTAGTTTCTTATTTTGTTTTTCGTTTAATTTAGAATTCATTTTCTATTAATAAGAGTTATAAACCACGTTTTTGGGGTTAGACAATATTTTTAACATCTAGGTTTTGTTGTTTTGCAATTTCCTTGCAAAATCTTATCAATTTGAATTCCAGAATTCATTTTATAAATTCTCTTTGAAATTCAATTGAAGATTTCGGGTTTCATCAATTTTTCTTGTAAGTTCATGAATTCTTTTTACCCGATTATGAATTATGTATCTTTCAAACATGAGTAGCTAAATTCATAACTAGGGTTGTGAAAACCATAAGCAATTAACAGAGTATGAATTATAATTAAGTAATTCTTGAATACTATTTATGCATGTATTGGTAATCCTTTCGTCTGGAATTATTTTAAACGAATGCAAACATTAGAACTCACCTCGTTCTTACATGTCGAACTAAGGAGGTAATGAATGAGAAAAGGATTAAACAATAGAGATTTAGTGGATGTTATCGAATAGTCTAGTGTCAATTGAGTGATGATCAAAACTAAGCCACACATTGATATGATGAATAATTTGAGGTAAATGTAAGCATACATCCGTAGCCGAACCAAGGTGCGTGGTAAATTCCCTATTTGGAGGACCAATCACTTAGAATTGCCTGACTTACCAACTTTGCATGTAACACACTAGGAAAGAATTAGTATTATTAGGATTATTACGTTAAGAGCTTGTGGGGAACACATATACCCTAGTTTCTCTTTCATATTGATAACTGAAAGTTTGAATCTAGCTTAGTTATAGTTAAATCAACAATCTAATATTTTGGATACAAAAATCCCCTGTGTACTTTTCTCAGAGATAGTTTGACTAAATGAAAATAATAGTGAGTTAAGTTTAAGTCTGATCCATATTCTTTATGGATCGACCCCAACCTACAAGTTGGATTCTTTATTTGACAACGATCACTTATATTTTTTAGGGATGTGTAATTTGAGCGGCACATGGGACGTACTCTGTATCGTTGTCCGCATCCAACAAGTGTCTGGAAGGGGTCATTGATTTGGACTTGCCACCTCGTGCATAGGTCGGAGCTTGTTTTGGATCCATGGTACATATGGAAGCTTAGTTAGTACCTAAAGAATACAAAAAGACCCATGAAATAATTTTAGAACAAAATTCAGACCCCGACAAAAAAACTTGAAAAAATTTCAGACAATAGTTGAACTTGTAACCCACGGTGGGTACCTACGTTTCGTCGATGGAATGACGGCCCATGGGTCCCTCCGTAGGTTAGGGATTAACATAGTTGGGTTGCAGATGGGAAACCACAGATGTGCAAAACCATCCATTGATCAAACGATGGACCGTAGTCCACTACGTAATTCTATACTTAAACCAAATTTGTGTGCTAATGATCCACAAGACTCAACCTACAGATCATATGTGACCTATGCTATGTTGGTGATGTTCGTAGATTAGTTCTATTCCAAGGGTTTGCCTCTGCGGTATCGGAGGATGAAGTGGTGATGATTGCTTTATTGGATGATACTATTGAACCACCAGGTTCTTCCATGCTAATGGGAAGCGCCACCACTTTTACCATACTTTCGATGCTGATGAGGCTAAAAGATTAAAGAAGAATGAGCGTCAGTAGTTTGAGGTGGACTAGAGCAGTCCATACATATGAGGAGAGGAGACAACAACGGTCCTATAAGGTATATGATGGCCCATCTATCATTCCGAGCACTTCTAGTAGTGCTCCCATAGTTGGTGAGGGCGCTACTGATGGCTTCCCTAATGTTGAACCAGGGGGTTTCGGAAAACAGACCCACCCGCTTCTTGAGGGGTCTTCAACGCATTTTCGCCATAGATTTGCTTCATCTTAGCCTTAACTTTTTATTTTTGTGCATTAAGTGCAATTGCACCTTCTTTTGTTGGGGGTGGGGTAAGTGAATTTTGAATGATAGGGTGAAGTCTGAGTAACCTAGCTCATAATCCTCCTTTGCGGTTTTCTTGTCTGTGTTATTTTCCCCCTAAGGACTATTTTACTTTGATGTTGAACCGGAATGTTTAGGATTACATGTGTAGAAGTAAGTAGAAGAATGACAGCATGACGACATAAAGAGCATGAAATTGATATCGGGCCAAATTTTTTTAAAATATGTTAGAGCTAGAGGTTGAATGTGTTGGATATTAATATGACATGATAAGGAACCGTTAGGATAACATAACTTAAGATAAAAATTGAACTCGTTCAGTAATATGATAATGGAACAATGTGCCAAGTGTATGTGAGAAAAATTTAAATGTTTGATATGGTATGTGTGAATCTACAACTTGACCCGTTGGTCCTGTTAAGATAATCTAGGCTAGAAGTTGAAAATTGATCATAGACCCTTGTTCCAATAAGTCCACTCAAGCCTAAAAAAAGAAATTCAACCAAAAGAAAAAAATGTTCCCTTTGATCCAAATGTTTGAGCCTAATGAAGACCAATTTTTTTCAATACACCTACTTATCTTTCCTAAAATAATTGTCTTGGCCTCGGTCCCTTCTTGGACATGTGCACCTTGACTTAAGCCAAAAGCCTAAGTTGAGAGTGGCTAATTGAAAAAGTTACCTTGATCTTGGCCCTGATTCGACATCGGATATTGTGAACCTCAACTCATGCAAATACATAAATTGAGGGTGACTATGAAAAAGTAAACAAAAAAAGGGTATGAAAAGAGTTTGCATAGAAGAAAAAAAAGAAAATATAGAAAACGATATGACTTTATTCAAAAGAAGCAAAATGATGAATGACAAAGTACCGAAAAAAACAAAGAAAAACAAAGTGAAAGAAAAAGAAGAAAGCAAAATGTAAGAGTTATAAAGTCAAAAGTCACATTTTTGCGAAAGAAAGTCAAGGAAAAGAATAGTAAAGTTAAAGATGTCAAGAATTGGTTGAGAAAAGGGTAAAAAGTCAATGTAATGTCAAGGAGGACAGGAAAAAAGTATCGAAATGTACCGGACATGACCTTGATCCTTCGTTACAATCTAAGAAAGTCCTATAGTGATCTTAGTGATTAGTTTGGAAAGTCTATGTAGTGAATTTAAGGGTAAACCTATGATGTTAAGCATTAACTGTACTTGAAGTCACTTCTGAGTGTGAGTGTTGAATGAATCCTTAAATTTGAAATTCATATATAGTGTAAAAAAAGATTCCATTTGAAGTGAGGGCACTACTTACATTGTTGGAGAATGGGTACCTTAGTAAGTGTGAAAAATGTATGTTGTGGTGTTTATTGGTCGAGCTATGTCATGTTTCACTCTACATGTGTTAGCTATTTGAGTCTAGATTAAAACATTTGCACTAATGTGGTGGAATCGATTGAGAGGTCATGTGATTGCATGAGTTTGTATGTATACTTCTATATAAGTGTCGTATAGAGTTTAGTGTGTCACTTGAGGACAAACCACAAGTTTAAGTTGAGAGTGTTGATATACCGTGAGTTTATGGTATTTTTAATGCATTTCACTTACAGTTTATGTGTTTCTAGGGATATTTTGTATTAGAACTAATGTTTTGTGTATAATGTTTGCGAGAAATAGGCTTGGATGTGGTTGATGAAAATGTGAGCTAAAAAGTGCAGAAGTGACCACCAACGGAGCCACCCTCGGACCGTAGGTCTAACGACAGTCCGTGGATGGGCAGTCGTAGGTCATGGTCTGGGAGTTGAAAGTTCCACTACTCAGTCCACTGAATGCCAGGATGGACCGCAGTCCAGTCCACGGACCATAGGTGATGCATCATAAGTGGAACATCTTGAAAGTCTAACCAAGTGTGAAACGTCAGAGCAGACGACGAACCGTAGGTCGAACCATGACCCGTCCTGCACAACCATCGATGGTGATATGGGAGTTGAAGGTTCCATTACCTAATGAATATGTCCAAGTGTTGAGCCTCGGAGGGACCTATGGATCGTAGGTCGACCCCATAGTCCGTACGTCAAAGCATCAATTGAAATTACGTCTTGACAATTTATTTCCTTATTTTGTTTCTTGTTTAACTTGGGATTTTTTTTTCTATAAATAGGAGTTATATACCTTGTTTTGGGGGTTAGACATTATTGTAAACTTTTAGTTTTTTGTGTTTTGGAATAAATTTGCAAACTCTTAGCAATTTGATTTTCGGAATTCATTTTATAGAATTTTCTCTTTGAAATTCAATTGAGAATTTCGGGTTTCATCAATTCTTCTTGTAAGTTCATGAATTCTTTTTATCAATTTTAAATTGTGATCTTTCAATCACGAGTAGCTAAATCCATAACTAGGGTTGTGGAAATTATAAGCAATTAAGAAAGTATGAATAATAATTAAGTAATTCTTGATGTTTATGCATGTATCATTAATTCTTTCGTTTTAGATGTCTTTTTAACGTGTGCACGTGTTATAACACACCTCGTTCTTACTTGTCGGACCAAGGAGGTAATGAATGAGAAGGAATTAAACAACATAGATTTAGTGGATGTTATCTAATAGTCTAGTGTCAATTGGAGTGAGGATGGAAACTAAGTCATACATTGATATGATGACTAATCTGAGGTAAAGGTAAGGGTTAATTATTAAGTATAGACCCATAGCCGGATCAAGGTGCGTGATGAAATTCTCTAGTTGGAGCACCAATCACTTAGGGATACCTACTTACCAACTTTACATGGAATACACTAGAAAAAAATTACTATTATTAGGAACATTGCGTTAAGAGCTCGTTGGAAACACATATACCCTATTTTCTCTCTCATATTGATAAATCAAAGTTTGAATCTTGATTACTTGTTACTAAATCAACAATCTATTATTTTAGATACATAAACCTTGATTACTTTTATTGGATATAGTTTGAATAAACAAAAATAATAGTGAGTTAAGTTTAAGTTTAAACCATTTCCTCGTGGGATCGGCTTCAACCTACAAGTTGAGCACTTTAGTTGACAATGATCACTTATACTTCTTTAGAAAGATATAATTTGAGCATATCAATCATAAATTTTCAGTACACGATGAGTTAGGTGACCGATGAGATATCAAATGAAAGGTCTTGGAATCCTCTTTTCAATGCTACCGAGTTTGCTAAATTTTGAGTTCGAATGAGGGAGATATACCCGTTTGAAGTCAGTCTGTCTAGTTAAAAAAAGTCATCCGAATTAATGAGGGATATTTTGGTGTTTCCTTATCCCATTATCTTAAAACGTTTTCAGTAATTTTTTGAGTCAAACTTGATTTGAGTCAATTTTACAATTAAAAAATAAGCTAGGTTTTTAGAGGAGTTTTAGAAGAGGAAAAAGGGAGAAAAGGAAGAATGACCAAGGTTTCTATGAATCGAGAATTTGTTTTGCCAAATTAAGATATTTAAGCTTTCATAGTGTTAGGTTCGTTCACCCACATGCCAATCATGTAAATTTCATATGTAATTTTGTTCTGAGGTTGATTGATTTGAATTCTTGATGGGTGTTCTTAAGGTTTTGGTCTTCATGCTTTGTTTATGAAGCTTGAAGTGAAAATTTCAATTGTTGAGAGTTGTTCTTGAGGAAAAGTGAGTAGATTCTTGTGTACTTATATTGGATAATTGAATCTACGGAAAAAGTGAGGAAATCAAACAATTCTGCGCAAGTTAGGATCAGAAAATGAGAAGAAAAATTCATCAGAAAGTTCTGGGAAGGGGATGAGGCGGCGCATCCGATGTGCGCCAGGAGGTCTAGGGCGGCGCGCCAGCAGTGCACCAAAACCAAGTCTCTGAAGTTTAGTCCTTTCTCGCTAGGCGAGCACATCCGATTCTAAAGTCCTTTTTTATTCTTAAACCACTTTCCGTTCAGTTCCTAAAAGATAGAGATCGAACTTTCTAATAAGATTGAGTTCCACGAATATAGAGGCTAGAAATATGTTATTTGCTTCTATTCTATCCATTTGGGCGCTCCACGCCAGGGTCATTTGCCCCCACCCTATTTGCGTCGTTTATTCCGTTTGAGTCCTTTTAATGTGTACCATCACTCCCTACTGATTCTAGATACTCTAAACTACATTTAAACATCTAGAGATCCTTCATAACATGAATCACAACACTTGAATTAATAATTAAAATTCAAGGTAGAGTTAAGAGTAAAGTGTTGAGAGTTATTTCGAGTCATTTTGAAAAGTCTTTTACAATCTTTTAAAAACTTGTTTTAAGACTTGAATAATTAAGTTTGAGGATGAGGAGAGTTGAGTTTCATTTTTCAAAATTAATATATAGGAACTAAGTATTCTCGAGAGTAAATGTTAATACATTTAAGATGAGAGGAAACATCGATTTTCAAATGAGTTCATGAGGAATTTTTGAGTATAATCTCTTTTAGGAGATGTTTTGAGGAATAATATGAGGGAATGTTTTTAAACATATGAGCTGAGTTATATTTTCTGGAGTAGTATTGAGCACCGATATAGGGATGAGTTTATACAACTCAAATTCCTCATAAATCATGTAGCCAACATGGGTAGAGAGGGTCATACTTTTTAGATAATTACTTTTTAAGCATAGCTTAGTGAATCCACTTAATTGAGAATATCTTATACTCCGTCAAGATCTTGGACAGTTCTGGTAGCATAGGCGAGACACTATGTTATCACATAGCTCATAGTGATGGTTGCTAGTTAGAGAATCTCCCAAAATTGAGTTATTGTGTATCTTTACATACAAAATGACTTATTATTGTATTTTTTAACTAGGTAATTTTTCCGCGCTTCGTGCAATAATAAATAATAATTGCGTTGAATATGCAATTAAATTTTTATGAATATCCATACATTAAAAGTAATGGAAAAACAAGTTTTTAAAAGAGAAATATTCCATCATGAATTTGATTATTTGTCGTTATCACATAACTCAAGAACCTCTAATGAATAAATTATTCACGAAATAATAAATGTTGGATCTTTAACCATTAAAAAGAAAATAAAGAAGAAAATAAGAATATATATACCAAAAAATTTCATA
Organism: Solanum peruvianum; assembly: GCA_027705065.1. NCBI lineage: Eukaryota > Viridiplantae > Streptophyta > Magnoliopsida > Solanales > Solanaceae > Solanum > Solanum peruvianum. Next base: position 9,347,013 of record JAKWJD010001766.1, on the reverse strand, counting down.
ATATAAAGAAACATTTAAGTTGCGTAGATATACAATTGTGATATATGTCTTAGGAGAAAATTCAAAAATTTGTTAACATATTCAAAAAAGAAATTACGCTTGAAAATGAAAGCAATTATAACGTTTGAACTTGCATAATGAATTTCTTCAATTGATAAGTGAGAAGTTTCATATTTATGTAAAAATAGACAATATGTAAGCTTATGTATAGTAATTTTAAGTTATAAAATTTAATATAGAATATCAAAACATAAATTTTGGAATTGAGTACAATAATTATTTTCTTCACAATGAATATACGTATTATATGCGTATATGTTCGATATAACCGGAAATAATAACTTTGCAAAAACATAAAAATAGATTTTACAATATATACTCAAAAACAATAATTAATATCATAAACATAAATTAATGAGTGTAAAAAGCATATCATGATATGTAAAAATAAAATGAAATAGAAAGGAAAAAAATCGAGTCCACTAATGCACAATGCCCCTTAAGAAAACTATTTCTCTCTAATACCATAAGTTTAAAGAATTACAACCTCTCAAGATGGAACGTTTTTATTCACCAACTTATTGATACAAAACAATGGTGTCAATAAGTCATTCAACAGGAACAAAGTACACGAATATTTAATTTTACAGAATTAGAAGAAAAAGATCAGAATTTTGTTGTTTTAAAATGAGAAGAAATCCCTCTATTTATAGACAACAAAGGGTAGTGTGAACAACTATTTATTGTGTCTTATCAGAAATGTTATAACTATTTGGAAAAGTTGCAGCCCTTAGGAAAGTGCACAACCTTTCATAAAAGTTACAATTTTTCATAGAGTCGCAACTCTTCGTTAGAGTCGTTAGTTTTCATAAAAGTCTCAACTCTTCATTAAAGTCACAACTTTTCATAAAAGTCGCAACTTTTGATAAAAGTAACAACTCTTTATTAAAGTCATAACTTTTCATAAAAGTCAAATCTTTTCATGAAAGAGGAAGGTTAGTTTTGAAAATAAATAAGTTTAGAAGGAAATTCTTGCTTGTATGGCGCTATGTAGGCGGGCCTAGGGTTCTCTTTTATATAAATATATGATACATTTAGTTGTTATCTACTGTTTTAAATGCTTTATATAGTTTGCGTCTTTATTGTTTTTTTATACGACATTGAGTTGAGTATCCATAAGTTGAGGCTGAGTTGAAAAAAGTTGAGTATGTTTCCTCTTAAAGACATAAAGACACCATCAAAGTTGTTCCGTATTTGCATAAAGACATTTTAACTTTTAAAGTGTTCTATCACCCCACAGAACTATTTAATTTCTTTGTAAATGGACCATTTTGATCCATTCCCTAATTTATGTAATAGTGCGTGTTGCTCAACTTCCTATGATATAATTCAACCCGACCCAACCATATTCTTTGAAGAAAAGTGATCTTCTCCTTTCTTTTTTTTCTTAGTTTGACATGCACCTTCAAAAAAACTTCCATTAATTTTTCTTCATTCGAGTTTTTTTTATTCAACTATGGAGTTAAGTGAAGAAAAATTTGAATTTGAAATTGATTTTAGTTGCAACCCTTTTGGTAGCAAAACTCATATCTGCACTAATTATTCCCAGATCTAAGTAGCGCCCAAGGGGGATCTGCCTAGATATTGCATCAACTAACATAGAGTTTCTTCCTCCCACCTTCACATTAATTTTCAGTGATAAACTTGTTTCAGGTCACCATAACGAGAGTCATTATTGTTTAGCAAGATCAACCAGGAGATCAAGCTTCTTCTATAGCGGCTGCAGCTTTGTCCTGGCATCATGAAATCGAGTTTATCAGGATTCGGGTTGAAGTTCAATTTGAATATTCCACACATTTGTGCAAGCTCAAAACAAAATCATGAAATCAAAAAATGAGGACAAACAATGATTATTTTGGGTTTAAATTCGGGGAAGATAACATAAATTGATTAAATAATTAATAATAAAGAAAAATAATGACACAAGGCACCTTTAAACTGGTATATGGCAGTAAAAATACTGCATGACGCGCCTCATGTGCGTGGTAACAACCCAGACTTGAGAATGGGTCAAAATGGTCCATTTACAAAGAAATTAAATAGTTCTGTGGGGTGATAGGACACTTTAAAAATTAAGGTGTCTTTATATAAATACGGAACAACTTTGATGGTATTTTTATGTTTTTTCTCTTCCTTCTTTCCAAGTTCAAGCTTTTATGTTATGTTCACTATTCTCCTTACATACTTGTACATTTAATGTACCAATGCAATTTAGCCTGCATCGTTCATAATGCAGATACATGAGATCAAAGTCATCAACAGGCGCTTCTTTGATACTACCGCAGTTCGAGTTAGCTTTGGTAGCTTCCTTGCTGGTGGATCCCTAATTTATTTCTATTAATTCAGTTATTTGTTAGGATGATTGGGGGGTCTTGTCCTAACATCCCTCATAACATTATAGACTTCATAGATATACATTAGTGGTTCACGAATCTTTTTCATTTTCATTATTAATGTTTGAGACTCGAGTTACTTTCTCTAGATTAGTTGAATTTTTTTATACATTCATGAATTTATTATTTTGCGACCATTGAATTAAAGTTTTACTTTTGAGTTCATCTAATATTGAGTAGTCTTCAGGTGAGAGTTGAGTCAGGCGAAGGGTTCGCTTGGGGCCAACAATGTTCTCAAATGCCGACCATGTCCAGGGTGTAAGCTCGGGGCGTGACATTTTTTTGGGCTGAATCTAAAAATCTATGTGGATCGATTAGATAAAGTTACTTGTTTCATTGAATGACTCACCGATTATGTATCATTTTTATGTTAATAAAGGATTTTTATACCTAAAAAAATATTAAGGGCATTTTTTTTTATCTAATAGGTGGTAGAAGAGAATTTTGAGTTATTTACGATATGTTGATGACATTTTTGACCTTTTTTCGAGTATTATATAGTCAAACCTTGTTATAACGATCAATCTTTATAATAACATTTCTCTATATAACAATCTGATTTTCTCTTGATCCGATTTTCATGTTAGATTTGATTTCTCTATAATAATATTCTACCTATAACAAAAATCACCCCTCAAGAATAATGATGCTCAAATATTGTGTAATAGCCCAAGGTATCTAGTTTAAGTCCAGGATGACTCAACTATGCCAAGAAAAATGATAGGAGAATATTATGTATAAGATTAAAATATTAAAGTATTTGTGGAATTATTATTAATGTTGTACCGTAAATTTCGAATACAAATAGAATAAAGTGTATTTAAATAGTGCCCAATAGTTATCAAGGAAATACTATCAGTTTTTGCCCTTCTCTTTCGCACTCATTCTATTTATTTGAAAAAATAATACATTCCTTTTTTATACATAAAAATATCAAACAAACGTTAAATACTTTATATTTATGTAATAACTAAATGAGATCCAAATGTCAAACGCAAACGCCAAATGACAATATACATGTATTACAACACCTCATTATAGCAATTATGAAATATTTAGATAAACACTATCACTCCAACAAGATTGATTTACTTTTTAAATTATAAGAAGATCAGTAAACGAATGGATATAATTCTAATATTTTAAATTATAAAAGGTTGTTTGTTATGAAATAGATAAATAAAATAAGATATCTTGCCATCTATATATAAGACGACTTATTTTCATTATATGAATAAAATAAGATATCCTACCACCTACATATAAGACACTTATTTTCATTATCAGAAACAAAATAAGATATCGTAGCTCATATATAAGATAACTTATTCATTATTAAAAAAATAAAATAAGATAAATAATCCCAAAATTATTAATATCCGGAAATAAATAATTCAATATTTATTCCAAATTAATTATAGGGAGGTTATAGTGTTTTTTTTTTTGGAAAAAAAAGAAATAAGTTACTCTTTGCCCTTTTTGCCAAATTGAAATCTTTTGCATTACGAAAGCATTCTTCTTCCAAGCTCTCTAAACGTCATTGCTAATGGCGGCTGTTTCATCTCACTCCACCCTCAATAGACCTTCCATTTCTCTCTATTCCTCTATTTCCCATCTGGGTTTTCCCCATGTTGTTGGATTTTCAACTTCGAAACCAAATTTCACCCTTTCAAATCCCAAAACAATTCTAGTTTCTGCCATTAGAGCTGATGAAAAACATGCAAATGAAGACCACTCTGTTACAACTTCCGATTCATCCACCATAAAAAAGTACGTTTCTTTGCTCAAATTCAATTCGTAAAGATTGAAAACTATACATAAGAAAGGTTTCGTTGTCAAATTTTTCTGCTTTAAACAATCTCTCAAAAAATTGTTTGACCTCAATACAAGGTTTATGTTATTAAAAAAAATAATTTTTAATTACAAGTGTAGTATTTTCGTCTACTATAACTTATATGCCTTAAACTCCAGTGATTTTTTAAAAGGTCAAAGTGAGTGTAAGAATACTGAATTGCTGGTGTAAATGTGATTACAGTGTTAGGCGTCATACTATTCAAGTGTTTGTTGGTGATGAAAGTGGAATGATCAATCGTATTGCGGGTGTCTTTGCTCGAAGAGGGTATAATATTGAGTCTCTTGCTGTTGGTCTAAACAAGGACAAGGCTCTTTTTACTATAGTGGTTTCTGGAACTGAAAGGGTGTTACAGCAAGTTATGGAACAGTTACAAAAGCTCGTAAATGTGATCAAGGTGATAACATTTATCTTCATGCAGTATTTCGATTTATAAGCTGTTTGATTAAGTACTCAGGGTCTTGGTTCCTTGAACTAGAACTAGTGATGTCGACCATTTAGGAGTAGTCTGGTGCATGGCCCAATAGTATGGGCTTAGGTTGTAACAAAATAATGAAACTTTATTGTGGAATAATGAAGTGGATATGCATTAACCTGCAAGGGTGGTCAAGTTGGTTGAACAGGGAAATCTCAAATTGGGGGTCTCAGGTTCGAAACCCACTGCAAGCTTTCTCGAGCTCGTGGCACAAGACTTGCCTAGTGTAGTTTACCTCTCTTAAGTGGTTTGCGAGCTACTATAGTGGAGCGGGGTTTACCTTGTGGGTACCTGAAGGATAGTGACGGCAGGTTCCCTTGTCACAAAACACGAAGTGGATATGCATTTATACAACTTGTTTGGTGAATCTTTCTAATGTCTTGGATCAAATTAACATCTTTGCATGCTTCAATTGAGGTTAGAGTATGGTATTACCAGTGTTCGTATCAGCAAAATCCACCCCTTTGGTAATGCATATTACATGTTTACTAGTTTGTTGAATTGTTTGTCTCATATGGTATCTTAATTGAAGTGATGACATCAATGTTTGAGTCTACATTTTCTCTGGTCTGTAGATTTGTGTCAATTGAATGGAGGTGCCAATGCTATTCTGAAAAATGTTGCTTAATGGCTGAAAGATATTCAATACTCAAATTCATGGAAATGGTTTCAGCTATGGTTATAAATACGGTCTTTGGTACTTGAACTAGTTCACAAATCAATCAGCTGAGCTTAAGAGCTTATAGGGAGTACGTGGTCAGTGAGGATTCATATAGCCGACACCCAACTTGTTTGGGACTGTGGCGTTGTTGTAGAAGAGCTTATATTATTATTAGTTAAAGAGCCTATACTGAAGTCTCAAGCTTTAGGTGGTGTAACATGAACACTTTTCTTTTTTCTGCTCCTCTACTTTCTTTTTTTATTTGGTGTTTTTGTTTTATTCTTTAAAAAATGATGGTCAGGTTGAAGATCTATCCAAGGAGCCACAAGTTGAACGTGAACTAATGCTTATCAAAATCAGCGCAGATCCGAAATTCCGCGCAGAGGTTTTTAAACTATTGGTTCTAATATGTCAGCTGAGTAACATTTACCATTTTAAGGTTCTACTATTATGTGATGAATGATCCAAATTTTTGGTCATTACCAGGTTATGTGGTTGGTGGACGTTTTCAGGGCAAAAATTGTGGATATCTCTGATCATTCACTGACTATTGAGGTGATGTTTGATGACATAGATCAGAATCCATCTTTTTCTATCTTGAACTTGGTGCTTAAGAACTGGATATCAAATGTTAGACTTATGTCTAGTACTTAGATATGTAAAATGGTTTCAGTAATGAAACTCTGTTAGGGAATTATTAATGCAGGCCTAGAAGGGAGACCGGAGAAAATAGAGAAAAAGAAGGATAAGTGAGAGAAGAAAAAAAGAGAAAGAATTGAGAGGGGGGGGGGGGGGAGAGGGACAAAAAAATAGAGAAAATAGTAAGAGAGAATACACTGGTAGATTCTTTTCTAAAAAAAAGAGAATAGAGAGGGATATTTTTACCAATATCAATTCGCCTATTATTCAAGTGTATTCGAAACAAAGTATGAAAAGGTCTTGTTATAGAGTAGGAACTCTAAATAGTCAGAAGTCGGAACCCCTATAATAAATAAAGCTTTATGTGTAACTAACGAAAAGACTACAGCAAGTTAGTTGATAAAATCTGATCTCTAACCAAATAACACTTGATAAAATCAATGTTCAGTGAAAAAAGGAAAACAATAAGATAAAAGTCTTATGTCCAAAATAAGATTTATCTTCTGTTCTATTTTCAATAAATAGGTCATATCTCTTTGTCAAAAAGAAATAGATCATAGCTCGCAGTACAGACAATTTCATTTTTCTTTCCAAATGAATTCTGATAATCAAGGTTAGTCCTAATTCTTGTGAAGCTCTTCCATTTGATAGCAGTAAGCTCTATTCTTATGAAGCAAATAGATTCTAGTATTGATTTATTAGATCATACGTTAGTCTCCTGTTATATCTACTATTTCCATCCCCATTTCCAATAATACTGATGTCTGGGTGCAGTTTGCACCTCAGCCATTCAATCATTACCTGGATCTTCAATACATAAAATTGGATAACTCCGCCACCAAGGCTTAGGCATGTAGGAGAAATCAAAGTTGGGTCCTTTGATTTTCTGATGCTTCCATCATCTTGTGCCATAATTTCAGGTGTCTTCATGTGGTCAACATGAATTTATCTCAATGATGCGTAGTGCTTTTCTAAGTACATCCACCACCTACTTCTGAGTATGGAGACTTTCACCTCTTATGAAAAATAAGTAAATTTCAGGGCAAGCTCAGAGGCCAATGTCTATGAAAATTGTGTTGTATATATTACTCAACAAAGTATGAAAAAACAATGTGTTAATATAGTTTATATCTCAAGATAGAAGTATTTTACCAAAGAAGAAAAGTTGAGATATGTTTTCTAGTTATTTGGAGTTAGAATTGGGGAAAAGAAAAATCATGAAACCTAGTCCACAAACACGCAACCGTGCTTTCCCTTTGCCCAAAAGATTTTTTTAGTTCTCATTTTATGTCAATGGTGTTTAGTCATGGCTGAGTGAACTGCAGAATGGCCTGCAGTTTTAGCAAGATTTCGTCTTTTTCATCTCAATAAGCATTGACGTGTTTTGCTAGCAATACTTTTGAACGGACAGATTGTGGTTCTCTCAATGCTTAGTAGTTGCAAGTAGCACTAAATCTCCTGCATGTCATGGCTGAAATCGTTACAAATTTGAGCCAAAGTCAAGTCCGCATTTAAGCTGCTTGTCATCATTGATACAGGTAACTGGAGATCCAGGGAAGATGGTGGCTGTTCAGAGGAACTTAAGTAAATTTGGAATTAGAGAAATTGCGCGTACTGGGAAGGTACCTGGAATGAATTTTAATAAGTTTTGAGTAGCATATTTTTTTTTATTTGCTATTTATATTTGTTTTCCAAGGAATCAATGTTCACCTGATTGGTTAAAATTTAGATTGCCTTGAGAAGGGAAAAGATGGGGGAATCTGCTCCTTTTTGGCGGTTTTCAGCAGCATCATACCCAGATCTTGAAGTTGCAATGTCTGCTAATACTGTTTCGGGGACAACCAAGAAGACTTCTAATGGAGAATCTATGTCTATGGCTGAGGTATGCAATTTCAGTGGACTTTGCTTGTTTCTTTGTAGCAATATATAATTTGTTTTTCATGAACCAACAATTCTCCTCACACACAGCCAATTGCTAGTTGGTAACTTTCGGCAAGGCCGGAGTTCTTCTACTCACAGTTGAAACTATATATGGGTCATTTTGTTTAAATTATCAAAAATTAGTTTATGTTTGTGATAAGCTTAAAAAAGGAAGTCATGCAATAGTCATGAGTATGAAAACAAATTTGCTCAATAACATAAAAAGAACATAGTATCTGTTTTTATTTATTTAACATAGTTTTGTGAAATGTTTTTGCATAGATTTTACTTTTTCATAAGTAAACTTTCTTGCATCAAAGTCCTTTGTACCAGAAGTATAAACTAAGGGGTCGTTTGGTTTGAATACTAGTTATGCTGGGATAAATTATAATATGATAAGTTATGTTGGGATTAGTTTTTATTGCTTGTTTGGTTTGTCATATTCATTATATATTTTTTGAGGATAAGTTGTTTGTTTACAAAAATACCCTCACCTTATTTAATTTTTTTTTACATTTTCTTTGCAAACATTAGTTATTCATTCTTAAAAATAAAATTTTCATCTGATTTAGCTTAAATATTTTTTTTGTGTGCATTTCCATGGTTGTGCCGTATTTTTAAAAAATGAAACTTTCATCTTATTTAACTTAAAAATTAAAACTTTCATCTTATTTAACTTAATAATAAAATTTTCATCTTAGTTAGTTTAAAAATAAGATTTTCATCTTATTAGCTGAAAAATAAAACTTTCATCTTATTTAGTTTGAAAATGAAACTTTCATCTTATTTAGCTTAAAAATAAAACTTTCATTTTAAGTTTATTAAAGTAAAATAAAATTTATTATTAAAGTTATGTATATTTTAATTATAGATGAAATATAATTTTGAAGTGAGTAATAAACTATTTAATGAAAAATATGTAATTTAGTAGTGGAGTGAACATTTTAAGAGAAATCAAAATATAAATAAACATAATAATTACGCAAATATATTCAACTTATAATATATTCATAAATAAAAATTTTATTTATAAAATGTTAATTTTTAATAGAAAAATATATTTATCATAACAACAACATATGATTAAAGTGGTGAATGTTATTACAAATATTGTTAAAAATTATGTTAATATGTTTGAAGGTAGAAGTGGTGTATAAAAGAGAGTTTAAGGGGGTAATTTTGTTAAATTACACACCTTATCCCAGGATAACTTATCCTGGGATAACATTACCTTTCTCAAAAAAAAAAAAAAAACTTATCTTGGAATTACTATACCACCCCAGCGAGAGATAACTTATCCCAGGATCAATTGTTAATCCTGAGATAAGTTATCCCTATTTTTGCAGCCAAACAATGAATTAAAGACCACTAAAAAGTTATCACATGATTAATTCCTCTTATCCATCACACCAGACGACCCCTAAAGAATTGTCTATATAAAAAATCAATTCCATCAAATGCATCTTATTAAAACCTGAGATGGTACATATAGTCAATGCACACCCTTTAATGTCTTTCTTCTCCTCCCCTCTTCCAACAATAGCCTGGATTTCTCACTTGTATGCACTTTTTTTTTTTTTTTGCTAAATGAAGGGAGATGTTTATCCTGTCGAGACAGATGGCAACTCTGGAGTCAGTCAAGTTCTTGATGCTCACTGGGGTGTTCTCAATGATGAAGATGTAAGAAATGGCTAACTATTCCTCAAAGGTGCCTTTGTTCCTTTCTAGATGAATCTTTTTACATATTTGTGAGGGTTTTGATGTATACATCCTTTTTTCATTCAGCATTTCTAGGGAATAGTCCTGAGTTGATGGCTTTTGACATCTTGCTCGAGTCTAGATCGTGTAAAATGACATGATTGTTTTGCTATAACCTTTAAAGGATATGAACCTAATTGTGCATTTTTGCAGGAAGGGTTTTTTGTTGAATTTTTCATAGCAGTGTTATTAAAGGCGAAAAGCGCAAAAAAACTTTAAGGTCCATGGTTTCAATGGAAAAAGGCGCAAAGGGAGAAAAGAATACAAATACATATGTTTAGCCAAGACTAATAATTATAAACATGAATGACAAATATATGCCCAAAGAAATTGAAAAAAATTATGGTTAACTGAAATATCAATTATTTAGTTTCTTTTCTTCATAAAAGGTTCATTTTTGGTTCATTGGCAAGGAAAAGCTTGCCTTAGAACCTTGATGACGACACTGAAGCGCACATAAAGCGAGGCGAAGCGCTCAACACGTTTTGAGCCTCGCTTCAGGGCTTAAGCGTGCTTAAAAGCGCGCCTTTGATAACACCGTTTCACAGAAAATCAAAGCAACATGCCTTTATATTTACATTATCCTTGTAGATTATATGGAAGGCTTATCGCTTTTGCTCCTATAATAAAAGAATCAAAGGAAGGAACAATTTGGATTTATCATCTTTTCCACCACTATGATTAGGATGGATCCCAGTAGCACCTCTTCATTTCAAATCTCAGATTTATCCTATGAGTAACTCCTTCATCTATCATTCCATTCTCTTGACACAACGAGCCTTGATATCTAAATTGTTTGTGTTTTGGCACTGGAATCCCGTCTAGTCTCACCTCAACTTCTCTCTTCTCATGTTGACTAAACCCGCAATGCATATATTTAGTATTACTTCTACTATCCTAAACCCTAGGGGTCGTTTGGTTTGAAGGCAAGTTATGCTGGGATAAGTTATGTTTAGATTATTTTTGATTGGTTTTTTGGTTTGTCATATTCAAATAATATGCATGGCATAATTTCTAAGAATAAGTTGTTTGTTTACAAAAATACCCTCCATTTTTTTGATACTTCCTTTGCAAGCTTTAGTTACTCACTCTTAAAAATAAAGTTTTCATCTAACTGATATACAAATACAAACTTTCAAGTGATTAAAAGACTATTTGATTAAAAATATGTAATAACAGTGAAATGGACATTTAAGAGAAATCAAAATTAAATAAACATAAGATTTAGTCAAATAAATTCAACATATAATATATTCATAAATAAAAATTATATTTATAAAAATTCTAAAGAAAATCTGCTTCTATCGCTCTTTCTTAGAGTTCCATTGTATGTCTCATATGATGAATTTCATGATAGTCTGCACAACTTTGAATGTCTCCATTGTTCTTATACATCAAAGTCAGGGTACTCTTCCACCACTCATTAGACATCCTACCACTTCTTAGTTTAACATTGAATAGCTGGGTGAGCCATTCTATTCATGACCTCTCCAAGACACTTCCAAACCTCTATGGAATACTAGCAGGGCCAGAAGCTTTTTTTTTTTACACTAGTAACATCAGTATTTAAGTCGATACATAGGTAGTACTGAAAAACCATATTTACAAAAAAAAGAAAAGAAGAAAAAGAGTAATAATCTTTACAAAGCTGAACAAAATCTAGATGGACCCTAAAGCATATATGATTGACCCAGTCTAATTGGAGTAGACATTTGTACACCAAAAACAGAATAATAAAATACATTTAAGCTTGACTTTTTGCAGGTTGTTGTTCCTTTTTTCAGAGCATATATCATTTCTCTCTCCATATAGTCCACCATATACATGCAAGGATCACCCTCCATCTTTATCTATAGTCCCAACTCCATCCCCCTCCCAACTTAAAAGAGTCTCATCAATCTTACTATGCATACTCAAGAACGTCTCTGAGATTAAGGAAAATCTGCTATAGTTGGTCAGTGAAATTGCAGTGTAGGAGGAGGTGTCTCATTGTCTCTGTATCCTTACCACACAGGGAGCATATACCTCTCTTGGCCACATTGTCCAATGTCAAACTGTTTCTAGCAGCAGGGTAAAGCATGCCACTTTGTGTTGCACTTTGATTCTCCAGATTTGCTTCTAAGGCCATTTGAAGTCTTGATTATCACTAAGACTTGCCTGTTTATATTCTTCCTTCACCCTATATCTATCTTTGATGTCCCAATGCCTCCATAAATAATCCTCACCTGTTTGTGTTCCTTGGAAACTATCCAGTAACTTGAAAAGTTCAATCATTTTGGGAATTTTCCACTCATTCAAGTTTCTTCTAAGGGCCAGAAGCTTTTTCAATCCTCAAATTCTTCGTGACATTGTTTACTTCTGTCGGCTTAATTCAACCAGTTAGCTAAAGTCTCCAACGTTCACAAATGTGTGTTGGTGTAAAATGTTATTCTCGTGATTCGAGTTAAGCAATTATCATAATAGTACCTCAATCTCGAAACTCTTGTTGAGAATCATCCTTAATACACTTCACTTGGTTTAAATCCTTATCCTTTTTCTCTCTTAGTCGTGCTAGTTTAAACATTTCTTTCTCCCCTTCTTGTGTTCCTAGATTTTGATACAAGCCACGTAAAACTTCCCTTCGGGATTTACTATTATTTCCTTCTTAGGTCTCTTGTATTCATTAAGGATTCTCCGTCCTTTGCCTTTGGAAACATCCTCTAACACTCACTTTTAGCTTTAATAACTATTTGTACTTCTCATTCCTCCACCAGGATTCATGTGGTTGAGTTCCTAGACCTTTGAACGCACCTAGCATTTCAGTTGTTACTTTCTAATGCAACTTGACATTTTCTTTCGTATGATGTCTGTCTCCCTCGATGTTCCAAGCTCCCCTCTCCCGTATTTTTCTTGAAACAATTATTATTCAACGCCCTTTAGTGCCCACCACCTAATTTGTAGTTGTTTGTAAGTCATCACCTTTCTCACTCTACTCCTAATCTTCACGTCTAAGACTATTAGCCTACGTTAGGTGGTCATTGCTTCTCATGTAATAACCGTACGATCCTTGCAAATACTTCTATTCACATTTTCTTGTAAAGATAAATTCAGTTTATGGTTACCCCAATTCTTATAGATAATTAGGTGAGAATCTCTCTTCTTAAACTGTGTTAGCTACCACTACATCATAAGCTAAAGCAAATTCTAATATAGTGTTCCATTCGTCGTTCCTAGTACCGTAACCATAACTTCTATGGACTTATTCAAAGTCGCTGCTATCTCTAACTACATGGCAATTAATATCTCCTCCGATGAAGATTGTAAGCACAATATCTGAAACTTAATCTGTCACCTTTCTCACTCTACTCCTAAGCATTATATCTAAAGACTATTAGCCTTTGTTGGGTGGTCATCACTCCTCGCGGAATAACCTTACAATCCTTGCATATACTTCAAATGTAGCCTTCCCTTAGTTATTCCTAGTGCCATAACAATAACCACCATGTTCAGTATCCTCGCTACTACCTGCCTGGCCATTTAATCTCTCCCTTAAAAGATTGTACGCACAATATGTGAAACTTGGTTTGTGCCCTCTTAACAAAAACCTAGTGTTAACTTGAATTTGTATTTGCTTATCTTAAAAAGCTGCAGCTTTGCCTCCTTAATTTTTCACTGATTGCATTTTAGTTTTTGTCTCAGTTGTCTGTCTTAATGTTTGCTCGAGTAATTTCCATGGTGACATGGCCCATAAATGTTCTGCAATTCTAAAGATGTTTCAGATTGAGAACAGCTTTTGCTAGTCTTTTCATTCTTGAGTTACACGTCTTCATGTTTTCCATGTCTTGACTGATAGTCTATTCATTTGAAACGTGCCTACAAATGATGTTCACTTTAGTCCTTGGCTTAATCCTTACAGACGAGTGGGCTCCGCTCACACACTTTGTCAATGCTTGTGAATGACTCTCCTGGAGTTCTCAACATAGTCACCGGAGTTTTTGCTCGGCGAGGGTATAACATCCAAGTAGGTTCAAATATTTGGTCTTTTTTTTGGAACAGAAGCTAAGTTTTCATATCCTTTTGGCTCCTCATTATGGTGTTCTTCATAATTAATTGTTTTCCAATTTCCTCTCCAGAGTTTAGCTGTTGGACATGCTGAAGTTGAGGGGCTTTCTCGTATTACAACTGTTGTTCCTGGTACAGATGAGTCAGTTAGCAAGTTGGTGCAGCAACTGTATAAGTTGGTTGATATTCACGAGGTAAGTAGTCATCTATCAGAAGTGCTGGCTCGAGATCAAATCCGATGGATGATTTTGTACATTTTCAGTCATAAAATTGTGTTCACTTCAACTGTATAATTTTCTTGCGAGGCTGGGAAATGACTTGGTGCAAGTATGATGATGTTTTGGTCACTTTTTATTTTAGTTCACATTATTGTGACCGAACATGTTAAATATCAGATAATAAGCTTTCTAAATTAAGGATGAACTTTATAGAGTAGTATGTTCATCTGGCTAAGTACTACAATGTTTTTTCTTTTTTCTTTTTTCCCTTTTCGGTGCACTTTTCAGAATTTGTTCTTCAGGTATTGAACTGCTCATTAATTATTAGTTGGGAACTTTTTAACTTGAGTAAATATATTTTTAAAAAACCTAGCCTTATCACCATTTTGTGAGTTTAACACCTATACCATTGGATGTTCCTGTTACCCTGGACTATAACTTTCTTTTAATTAAAAATCCCCCAGTAGCAAAATATTTAGGATAACTTCCTGAGAGCCGTTGGAAGATGAAAAAAGTCTTAAAAAGGATTACACCTGGCACAATGGGTTCAGGGGGGTTCTGCAAACACTCAATAGTTTATGCATGAAACTAATAAATCGATGGTAGTTTAGGGAATTTTAACCATTCACTCAATTTTTTTTCCATGTGTACTGCCACGTGAAACTCCTTGGAAGAGCTTTTGGAGCATGATGTTCATGTAGCCTGTCATATTCTTTCGGTGGTGGTGGGATTTTAGTATGATTTCATAGTAGTTCAGCGGGTTCTGAACACCCAGTAGTTTAGGTATGAAACTCATACTGATGATAGTTTAGGAGGATTTTAACCTATTCACTCTTTCAATTTTTTTTGAGAAGCTAACAACTAAAAAGTTTGGATTATTTCTCGATTTGTGCGTGTCATCCTTGCGCAGGGGCCATGCTAATCTTCTCTGTATCGTTCCAATTTTGTCGGATGTCCCTGAAGGGACTCTTTCAACTTTTTGCATCCCAATGTCTTAGCCAGTTCCTTTTTTCTGGGCGTACTACTTAAGGAAAGAAATTGTCAATCCTCGAAGGATTCTCTTTTATATTTGGTAACAGCGGTGTCTGGGCCAACTTGTAGGCACCTCATTAATTCAACGGGGTACTTGTTACATCCCACTAGTACAGGTACCAAGTAAATCTATCCACTAAGGCTTGAGAGATGGAAAGAAATCATCTAGTGTTTTTGCTTCCGCTAGGATTTGAACTTGAGACCTCAATAGTTCTCAACCAACTTCACTAATCACTTGGACACACCCTTGGGTGCATCTTAAAAGGATTCCCTTTTGCTTTAGACTTTAGTCCACACCTTTCATTGAACAAGTGGAGCATTTTACCTCAAAGGAGATATCTTGCACCACTTTCCTGTTTTTTTTTTTTTTTAAATTGGTAACATGTTATTTTCATCAGCACCCTTAGGCCTGGTATATCATATCTACAGATACAGCCTCAAACAGAACTGCCAAAGAGGCCATAAAGTCTAGTAATGATTCGACATCATCAACTAACTTTTCTTTACACCAAAAAATAAAGAAGAGAAATGCAGGAGCTGTTGATCTTCTGGATTGAACTGCACCTGCCTTCAGAACATCTTGCATTTCTTTCTTTCCAAATTGTCCACCATATGCAATCTGGAACAATCTTCCACCACTCTTTGTGACAGGTTTCTCCTTGTATATTGTTCCAACTACATATTAGGTCAAAGTTCAAACATACTCGGGGGAATCACCCAAACAATTTGAGCTAATGCTGCAACAGGTTGCCATAGTTGTCTGGTAATTGAACAATGCAAGAAAAGATGCCCACTGGTTTCAGCTTCCTGATGGCATAGAAAACACCTAGAACACAGATGAAAACCCCTTCTTTGAAGTTTATCATGAGTGAGACAGGCTTTCCAAACAACTAGCCAAGTAAAGCAAACCACTTTGAAAGGAGCTCTTGCTTTCCATATCTCTTTCCATGGCCAGGGTCATTGAACTGCTCCAAATCCATTAAGTAGTTGTAAGCTGTTTTGACAGAGAAAACAGACTTGGTGCCGCCTATCCAAGTGAGAGAATCCTCCTCCTTTAGGCCTGAGAAATCTTCGAGTTTACCAAAGAGATCAGAAACTCTTGGTATCTCCCAATTGCTTTTAAAAAGTTATATTATTTACTTCTGCATGAAAATGCAATTTTGGGGATACTCTAGGTGTTTGAAATTCAAGCGAGAAATTCTCTCAGGCAAGTTTCTGGAGGTCAGGAGGAATTTTCCTTTTCTCCAGCGATCTCTGAAAGTTTCCGGAAGTTTTAGTAGTTTTCTACTAATCATTTATTAGTGATTAATCTAAAGCAGTAGTAGCTTAATATGAGTAAAAATATGATTTATTTTTGCTGTAGGTTTTAAATCATGTGATATTACCAGTCTCATTCCCAGAGCTGAAGTTGATATTTGATGCGTAGAACTACTTTCAGTAGGACCATGGAGTGACTAGTTTTCGTTGTACGGGTGGCATCATGGATTCTGGTTCACACATTAGAAGATGGAAGCTAAGTGAGAAACAGTTAAGCTTCTGTTGCTGAGGGAACATAATATTGACTGGACAAGGAGAAAATAGATAGGTTATTATTATTCCAGAGGTTACGTTAAATGCAGGGTAGAGTGGCATTGCATTTAAGAATGAGAACTTCATAAAACAATACGAAGGGGCCTTTATTAGCGAAAGATTCTTTATGCAGATTTGGTCAGAGCTAGTAAATGACCGACAAAGGAATCTGCTGAAGCTCAAATCAACACGCGCAACATATCTGGAGGAGCTGAGGATCTTGTGAATGGATTTCTGGAAAGGTGTGTGGTGGGCAGCTTAAGCAAATATTTGAAGGATAAACCAATGCTAGCAGATATCTGAAAGTGGTTTGCTAGTACTTGAAAGAATGTCTCCTTCGGGGTGGCCCAGTGGTTTGGGCTTGGGACTTCCATGTTGGAGGTCTCAAGTTCGAAACCCCTTGTCAGTGAAAGCAAAGGGTTTGCCTTCTGGGTCAAGCTCGTCACACCGGGCTTGCCTAGTGCGGGTTACCTCTCCTATGTGGTTTGCGAGCTATTGCATAGGAGCGGGTTTTTTAACCTGTGCGCATCCAAAGGGTAGCGGCTGCGGGTTTCCCTTGTCAAAAAGTACTTGAAAGAATGTCTTTGGGGGTAAACAACATATATGAGATGGGTGGCTGTTGTTTTCAGTTTGAGTTTCCAAATAAATATATGGCTGCTTATTTAGTCAACGAACATTTATTAGAGCTATGGGTCTTCCACTCCATCTATGGACGAAAAAGATCTTCAAAGCCAGCGGTAATCACTGTAGAGGATGGCTGGAAACAGATGAGGATACCTCATTAAAACCATCTAAAATGAGAGTATAGAAACTCAAGGAGATGTAGAGGAGTTCCAAAGGAGGTGAAGACAGTAAAAATCATCTAAAATGAGAGAATAGAAACTCAAGGAGATGTAGAGGAGTTCCAAAAGGAGGTGAAGAAAGTAGATAAAGGTCTTACCTTTATTATACCTCTCTGGTGCGAATCACCGAGGTGTTTGCCGATGGAGATGAAGCAGAGGTGACAAAGGAAGAATTGACTGTAAGGCCCTATATGGAAGAGAGAAAGGAAAACGACTGTAATATAAAAATTGCGATTCAAAACAAGTGTCAAATTTCAAATAGAAACCTAATACATGAACAGAGGTACCTGGCTTTTGAGGCCCCCCACTTCTGTTAGAGTCTGGCTCTGAATTAGTCCACCAGACAATAATGAATAAAGAACGAAATGAATTGATATTATTACAAACAGACCCAGTTTTACTTACTTAAGCCCAGCTACTCAAACAAGGTCATTAAAATATGGTTAGCCACAATAAAATGGACTCAATGCTGATGGAGATTTTTTTTTGAGGAAGTTAACATTTTAGACAAAATACACCAATTCTGTATTTCAGTAGTAATTACAGCAAAACCAAATATATCTATCACCTATACCCCTCACAAACCATCTAAAAAGTGAGCAATGTCCACCTTTCTAGGGAGGACATAGTTACACCAAAAATAAAAGTTTACAAGGCAATTCAATTTCATGCTCGGTAAAGGGATGCTCTTGTTTCCAAAACGTCTCTAGTTCCTTTCCTTCCATATTGTCCACCAGATGCAACTAGAGACTATCTTTTATCTCTCCTTGTGGCCTGACTTATTTCCTTCTCTATTCCAGGCTTATGATGTATGCCTTGGCATGAACCAAACCCTCAAGTTAAAAAACACTTGCCAAAGTTTCTCTGTCACTCCAATGGATGAAGAGATGGTTTGTTGATTCAGTTTGTCTTTCAGAAAAAAGCACATGGAACATGATTGCCTTCCCCTTCTCATTAGATTGTCCCGAGTTAGTACTGCTTGCGCGGCTACAAACCAGGTGAAACAAGCCACCTTGTGAGGTATTTTAATTTTCCATATCATCTTCCAAGCCATGGTAAGAGCATTGCAACTTTTACTATGAATTTCCCATTTTCGGCCCTCAACCATTATAGCCTGTCTTTGTGAGAAATATTGGAGAAAATATTATTGAATTGAGGGGGGTTGTGTTAGAATATTTTAAAGTATTTCTTACTTAGAATAGGAATTATCATAGGAATAAGAATAGGAATTATCATAGGAATAAGAATTGGAGACCAATTTTGACTGCATAAACCCAACGACAACCAACAGTAGATTTACCTGTAGGAAGGGAGACAAGCTCCCAAGAATGAGAAAGTACCACTCTTATGTAAAGCAAACATCTCATCAACCATAGTCTGCCTCCATCCAGAATGAGAAAGTGCTTCACCTGTAGTCTTAGGAATGGAAACAGAGGACAAAGACGACACAAAGGCATAATGGGGTGATGATAGACAATGATAACTTAAGAAGATATAATGCGGGTTAGTATTTCGAGTAGATCATATACCTTTTGAATGTAAGCGGTGGTCTAGGTAGAGGCAAGTCCGCCGTAGGAGCAGGGTTTGGCGCATGACATGAATCATCTGGGACTATGATTGGGCGTGGACGGCGATGATAAGTTAGTAGTGGTGGCATTGCAACTGGAGATGTAGACTTAACTGTAGATCCCTCAAAGGTTGGCACAGGTAAAACTTGAGGTATGGGTAAGACCATAGAGACATCAGTATGATCAGAAGATGTATAGTAAGGCCGAGACTCAAAAAATGTAACATTAGCGGACATAACGTATCGATGAAGATCATGTGAATAACAACGATATCCTTTTTGAACTCTAGAGTAACCAAGAAAGACACATTTGAGGGCACGAGGAGCTAATTTATCTTTCCTTGGGGCTAAATTATGAACAAAGCATGTGCTCCCAAAGACACAAGGGGGAATATGATAGAGATGTGACTGAGGAAACAGTATGGAATGTGGAACTTGATTCTGAACAGACGAAGAGGGCCTTCTGTTAATTAAATAACAAGCTGAAAGGATTGCATCGCCCTAAAAATGCAGCGGAACATGGGATTCAATGAGGAGATTATGAACAGTCTCTATGAGATGCCTATTCTTTCTTTCTGCGATACCATTTTGTTGAGGAGTGTATGGACAAGATGTTTGGTGAATGATTCCATGATCAGACATAAATTGCTGAAATTGGGATGATAAGTATTCTAAGGCTCACTACGGAAAGTACGAATAGAAACACCAAACTGATTTTGTATTTCAGCAAAGAAACTTCTAAAAATTAAAAATAACTAAAGACAATCTTTCATTAAAAAAACCCAAGTACATCTTGAATAATCATCAATCTAAAAATTAAAAATAACTAAAGATAATCTTTCATTAAAAAAACCCAAGTACATCTTGAATATTCATCAATGAGACTAACAAAATAACGAAATCCTAAGGTGGAACTGACTCTACTAGGACCCCAAATATCAGAATGAACTAATGAAAAAATAGACTCTGAACGACCCTCAATACTACGAGATAACGTAGTACGAGTGTGTTTTGCAAGTTGACACGACTCACAATCTAATGTAGATAAACTAGACAAACTAGGCACCACTTTTTGCAGTTTGGATAGACTCGAATATCCCAGACGTTTGTGAATTAGATCTGGGGAATCTGTGACGGAGCATGCTGTCAAGGAATTTGAAGAGGTAAGATAGTAAAGGCCTTGTGATTCATGTCCTGTTCCAATCATCTGTCCCGTACTGCGGTCTGTATGAGAAAAAAATCATCGAAAAAAGTTATGCTACAATGTAGGGATTTCGTCAAACGACTAACAGATGCTAGATTAAAAGGAGAACCAGGAACATAAAGAACAGAGTCTAGGGTGACAGAAGATAGGGGTTTGGCTTTTCCAACCCCTTTTGGTTTTGTCTGGATCCCATTGGCTAAAGTAATAGCTAGAAGAGATTGTGAATAAACAATATCGGATAACAGTGATTTATTACCAGAAATATGATCAGAAGCCCCAGAGTGCACGACCCATGTTCCAACAGTACTAGATTGTGACACACAAGCAAAAGAATTACCCGTGACAGACACATCAGGTTGTGCAACCGAAACTACTTGTGGAGACGTTTGCTTATTTGCACGATACTGAAGGAACTCATCATATTCTATCTGAGCAATATGAGCATTATTGGATGGTTGATTAGGTTGAGCACCATATGCTACTGGTGTAGATGACTGATTACTTGCGCGATTTCGAAAGGAACTCATTATATTCCTTTAGAACAAGAGGATCATAACTGGATGGTGGACCATGCAAAATATGACATATGTCACGAGTGTGTCCAGATTTGTGACAATGACTACACTTGGATCGAGGTTTCCCAAAATGTCCTCCCCCCCTCCCCCCGGCGATTCTCTGTAGACTTGTATGTACGCTTTTCAAAGGTTTGAGATGCGAGAATAGAGGAGTCAACAGTGGGTGATGAAACGACTTTGCGACTAGGAGGTGCCGCAAGACGAAGGAGGCGAGAGAATAATTCATCGATTGTAGGAACTGTAGGGCTAGTAAAAATTTCATTACGCACAAAATCATTATCAGGAGGAAGTCCATCAAGAGTAAGAACTAGAAACAATGTTTGTCTATGTTCTTGTTGTTTTTCCACATCTGTACTTACTGGCATCAACGTGTCGAATTCCTCCATGACTGCCTGTATCTGTCCCAAGTAAGTAGACATATTGGATTCTTGTTTCTTTAAGTTGGTCAATCGAGATATCACATCATAGAATCGAGAGATGTCATTAGTGTATAAAGCACACGCCTTTTCCAAAAATGTATAACACGTTTGGAATGGGCGAAACAAGGGCATCAATTTGGAATCAATCGAATGCCATAGGAGACTACATAATTGAACATCTACTTTCTCCCAATGTGCTTTGACTTTTGCATCTTTCTTACTAGTCTTTGCCTT
Organism: Solanum peruvianum; assembly: GCA_027705065.1. Taxonomy (NCBI): domain Eukaryota; kingdom Viridiplantae; phylum Streptophyta; class Magnoliopsida; order Solanales; family Solanaceae; genus Solanum; species Solanum peruvianum. Next base: position 9,325,554 of record JAKWJD010001766.1, on the reverse strand, counting down.
TACATCTACCACATAAGTCTTGTTCATTAAATGATCGTGCACACCTTGACCCTTGCACCACAATTCAACTGATGCAGCCCAAGATAAATAGTTTGAACTTCCCAATAGAAGTTCTGAAGTGATTATAGGGCTAGAATTTCCAATCCCTATATTTTTAGAACCAAAAACATCACATCCAAAAGACATTATGCTAAATTTGTTGCGGGAACAACAAAAAAATCTTTACTATTGAGATCTGATCGTCGGAAAATTCAATTCTTGAAAAAAATTGCCGTAAACAGCCTGAAAATAGCCGGAACCCTAATTCCGGCGATCGAATCTAGTCGGAATCAAAAAAAAAAATTACATAGTCAGCCTCGGAATGAAGCGGCGACTTAGAATAAAAATTGTCGAAAAAATTGGCCGAAAAAAGTCTCACGCGCCGGCGCGTGGGTCTAACAGTTCAGCGGCAAAAATTCTACCGGCGGCGCGTGACGGCGCGTGTAGCAATGGTTTCCGGTGGGGATGACTGGGATTTGCTCGCCGGAAAATTCCGCAGCTAGTGGTGGTGTCAATTTTATGAAAACAGTGACGGAAGATAATAATTATCCGGACAGCAACTAGGTTACCGGAAAATATTATTTTTTTAAGTTTTTTTTCCTCACAATTGCTCTGATACCATGTGAGAAATATTGAAATATTATTGAATTGCGTATCTAAATTGCTATTTATAGACACTACATTGGAAACCTTTTCCAACTAGAATTCCTATTCTTTTTCCTATTCTAATTCCTATTCTAAGTAAGAAATACTTATTCCTATTCTAACAGTCTTCATTTGTGTTAAGGTTTTTGGCCTGCTTCAATGAATTATAGAAATCTGTTAGGTTGTTTGTCTCCTAGTCATTCAACATTCTCCTGAAAGAGAGGTTCCATCCTTGGCTGTCGCTGACATCTGTTATTGCTGCCTCCTCCTGTTGGTTCAGATTATAGATCACAGGGTACAACTGTTTCAAGGGGTATTAACCAGCCCACAAATCATTCCAGAATGATATCCTCCTTTCTTTTCCTATTTCAATTCTTGAATTTCCCTATACTTTAGGCCACTGGCTCCTGATTATTTTCCATAGACCTACCCCATAAGGACTTCTAGCTTCCTTAGTGATCCATATAGTCCAAACTTTGGTTTTTACAAAAGCAGTTCTGGAGATGTGACGACTCGAACAACTATAAAGCATCAGTTTCAAAAATAATTGAGTTGACGAACCAAGAAGCTGGGGACGATTGTGAAAATGCCATGACAAACATTAAAGGCAGTAGGAACACAAACTGATAGTAAAAGAAACAAAGAAGATGTGCAATTAGTTGAATCTTTGAGACAGCTATATGGTCTATCGAGGATGCTAAACCTTTAAATATTAGTCTCAAGTCGAGGAGATAGATGGAGAGGTGGATGAATCTTAGTGTGTTTGTCAGAATGTTATTAAATTGAGCAAGCACTTTGGGATTGATACTCATGGTTTCTAAACAGGTGCTTTGGCCCTCTTCATGAATATTGATAGCAAGCAAGTAAACAGGAGTCAGAGCCTGTGGTTTACGGCAACTCCATTAATAGAAGACCTACAGGAATTGAAAGGTTTGGGCATTGATATGGAACTCCAAAAGCATAATGGTAAGGAAGCGGGGAAGGAGGATTTAATTGGGAAATAATGATTGTCAAAATGATATCTTGGAACCTGAGGGGGTTAAATCTCAATTCCCAGGGCTAAGAGAATGGTTAATAGTTTGATCCTTAAATGGAAAGCAAACGTCTCCTGCTTTCTGGAAACAAAACTAGAAAAATATTTGGGAAACAATTAAACAACGTGGGAAATATGGGAGTGAAGTATGAACAATTAGAGGTTAGTGGAACTAGGTGAGGCACTCTAATGATGTGGGACAGCAAGATATAGGAGGGCAATGGGTCCTATACTCTTGACATGCAATTTTTGATAAAATTGAGGACTTCAAATGGCATATGACAGGGGTTTATGCTCCGAATTGTAACAGTGAAGGCCAAGAAGTTTGGTGGGAGATTTGTGCTACAAGGGGCTTATTCACATTTTACAAGGCCTTGGGTGATAAAAGATGATTTCAATATTGTTAGATCCACCTCTAAAAAGAGGAATTGTAGCAGAAGCACTAGGTACATGAATAGATTCTATAACTTTATTGAAGACAAGAGATGTTTGATCTTTAACTGGTAGGGGAATCTATATATGGACCAGGAAACTAGTTTGGAAACATCTTCCCCTATTGATTGGTTCTTCTTCTTTTGTAGAATGGAATGATATGTTCAGCAATACAAGAGATGCTCCATAGGGGAGAACACCAAATCTTACTTTCAGTTCGAAAATTGGTGGTTGGAAACTGAACTTTTTAGTGATAGAGTCACATTTTGGTGGACATCTTTTGTTATAGAAGAAAGGCCAAGTTATATCTTAGCCACTAAACTTAAAGCTTTGAAAGACAAATTGAAAGAATGGAGCTCAAGCACGTGTGTGAATTTGGAGATGGGGAAAATTTTGATTCTGAACCAAATTACAGAACTGGATAAATACAGCAACAAAGATGCTTGAATGAGGAAGAGTTACCAGAAAAGCAGACCTGCTATGGAATTTGAAGATTATGCTAAAGATGAAGAAATAACTTGGAAGCAAAGATCCAGAACACCGCAGCCAAAGCAATGGCATAGAAATACGAAGTTCCTCCGAAGGATAGTCAATGTTCATATGAGGAACAACTATATTGACCTGTTGGTGGTGGAGGGGGAGACTATTGTGGAGACAACTGATATCAAAAGGGAGATCATTACATTTTGTGAGAAGTTATACTCTTGACACTGCAGATGGAGACCATATTGTAACATGAACAGTTGCCCTTCAGTCACTACAGAGGAACAAGAAGAATTACAGAAGCCTATTGAGGAGATGGAAGCCTGGAATGTCGTAAGTTACGTGTAACAGATAAAACTTCTAAACCAGATGGATATACTATGGTTCTTTTTAATCAAATGTTGGAGAGTAATAAACACAGATTTAATGGCAACTGTGTAGAATTTTCACTCTCAAGAGGTGTTTGAAAAAAGTTCCAATGCCACTTATGTGGCTTTGATTCCTAAAAAGGAATAGAACTTGACATATGAGGGACCTTAGAGGTATTTACAAGTTGATCTCCAAGATCTTCACTGAAAAAGTTTATGTATAAATTGGTAGATTCATAAAGGGAAGGCAAAATTACCTTCGGTGTACTGACTGCTTATGAAGTATAGACTTCAGAAAGAAGGAGGGAAACCAGGCATCATGTGCAAGTTATACACTGGGAAAGTCTATGACCATGTCAACTGAAAGTCTTTTGTTGGGAATATTGCTTAAGATGGGGATTGGAAGCAAATGGCTTAGATGGACGAAATTTCACAAAGCACTGTCAAATTATATGAAAGTGGCTTTCTGGAAGACAAGAGGGGTGAATAACCCTTATGATACCAGTCTCTGGAGATCCATAAGAAACCTGTGGCTATGTTTTCTGAGAAAAGCTGAGCTTCAATGTGAAGGAAGAATATTTTTCTGGGAGGATGATTGGTTGGGTATTGGAAGCCTCAAACAGCTATATCCTGACAAATATAACTTGACGACAGGGTCTACACTGGATGAAGTATGGTCCACACAAGGGTGGAACCTTACTTTTATAAGGATGATGCATGTTTTAGAAATGAACAGATTATCAAACCTTTTTAGCACCTTGGAACAGTGCAAGGGACTGCAGGAAGGCAAGACACTCTCAAATGGAGAAGTCATAATAAAGGGTATTACGTGGTCAGCTCTGCATAGAAATACATGAATCAGAGGGATCACAACTCAGTTATTTGCTTTGGGAACTTACATTGAAAGTAAAGCTATCGTACCAAGTGTCAGTTTTCACTTGGTTGGTTTGGGAAGTTGTTCTCTCTCCGGGATAAACCAAACATAAGAGGATTCCAACTTTGTTCGAGATGCTATTTATGTGGAAAAAATGTAGAGACAATTAACCATCTGTTTATACATTGCAAAATGACCAGCCAGTTATGGAATTTGTTTATCAACCTCAAGAGGTATCAGTTGGGCAATTCTAGGAAAAAATTTAAAGTCTTGACAAAATGAAAAAAGAGGGTAAAATGCAACACAAAAGAAAGACAGATGGGAAATTTCCCCAACAACAATTTGATGGACAATATGGAAGAAAAAGAACTGAGTCGTTGAAGATACAAGCAACCCCTTGCAAAGATTCAAAATGAAATGTATTCTTCAATTTTGTTTTGGTGCAAGTCAGAATATATAGATGATCCAGTTATAATTATCGACATGTCTAGGTTTCTTGTAAGAAGAGTAGGGAGTTCTTAGTCTTTAGTTTTCGGATCCTCTGATATAACTCTCATTTTGGTTTCCGGCACATTTTTGTGCTGGTTATTTGTATACAGTTCTGTTACCTTCTAAAAGATAAGTATTGAATTGTTGATGGATTATTGGACTGTTGATGTGTATGTCATCTTACGTATATAACTTTAAGAGCCTGTTTATGCTTTAGATTTTGCATTGTACGTTACTCCTATTAGTATTTGAAACTACAGTGGGTGATTTTTATGAGTTGTGGTTTTTAATGAGCATCATTTCAGAATCTGTGAAATGGGTGACCTTGATTCCTTCTACTTCTTTTTGTGTAGATCAGGGCTAAATAGAAAATTACATATAGAAATACAGTGTATGCACCTTATCATGCGATGTCCCTTGAATTTTCAAATCATTCATGTCTAACGAGGGACTAATTTGTCTATCTTTGAAAATGAATATGCTTGAAGTTGTTTCTCGGTTTTGTAACTAACTCCAGGGACATAAAACAATCTTTTGGTCCTGATCGGACCTACTTCATCGGGTTAAAGTGCAAATTCTGACATATTGTTTCAATTTTTCTAAAAAGCATGCACATTCATTTTTCTGCGGGTGTTTTTAAAATCCTTAATCCTTTTATTTCTCTTTAAAAAAAAATTAGATCCAAACATTTGTTGTCCAAACAAAAACCGACCAAACAAAGATAACTGTTTTTCAAGCCAAGAACCAATTGCTGTTTTACTGTATTAAACACAATGCTGCTGTCCCCATACATGCAACAACTTGTAGGGACCCTATTGATCTAAAAGTACAATGTTAATTTGCATTCCTATTTGTGAATGAGCAGAAAATGATGAATGGATTTGTTGCATCTGTTCAGGTTCGGGATTTTACTCACCACCCATTTGCTGAGAGAGAACTAATGTTGATAAAGATTGCTGTTAATGCTGCAGCACGCCGTAATGTTCTGGATATTGCCAGCATCTTCAGAGCAAAAGCTGTTGATGTGTCTGACCATACTATAACTCTTGAGGTGAAGATTCCTTTGCACTAGTATTTGAATGTGTCCTCTGGACTTCGTTTACAGGCTGTCTTTGGTACTGGGTGTACGATATGCCTATTTTGGGTTAATGCAAGAAACATTGTGTATTACATTTGTGATATATTTAAGTTTGTTTTTTCAAGTGCTCCTGCTTCATCCTCCATTTCCCAACCTTATTTGTAAATGGAAATACATCATTATAGCTGATGCTCGCATCACTTGCATAAGGTTTTTCCCTTCATTGAAGAAATTGGCATGGACAAACTTTTGCTTTATGAACATGCAATCATCCACCATTTCCATTTTGCTCACTCAGATTACCATGGATCATGATAAATCAGTTTTTTGGTTCTTTATGTTTGTACGGTGTAACACTCTTTGAGCGTTGTCCTGAAGAAGAAAAAAGTTTGTATGAGCTTTATCTATCTGCACTTCAATTGTAATTAATAGACCAACCTGTCAGCCCTTTACTTTTATCTAATACGGATGAAGCTTCGCTAGGCCATTTTAATGAGCTATTGTTTTCTTTGCTTTGTCCAGCTTACAGGAGATTTGCATAAGATGGTTGCTTTGCAGCGGCTACTAGAGCCTTATGGCATTTGTGAGGTCAGTTACCTATTGCACTCCTGTTATTCGATATCAAATTATTATCCAGTAAAATGCAGTGTATTTGTGAGGTCAGTTACCTATTGCACTCCTGTTATTTGATATCAAAGGTATTATCCAGTAATAGGCAGTGCTGCTGCTAGCGTAAAAAAGAGGTTGTAAGAAGGGCTCCGAAGTCCAGGGATTGTGATAGGGATGGACTGTAATGGGTAATTGTGATACAAAGGGATAAGGGTCACTATGATGGCTAGGCTTTATTACAGCGTTTCAGTCATTTGTTTGGTTCATGAGATTAAGCAAACGGGGATCAAATTATGCATTGTTCATGAAATGAAGTCTATCGTTTCAGTCATTTGTTTGGTTCATGAGATTAAGAGAACAGGGATCAAATTATGCATTGTTTATGAAATGAAATCTATAAGAAAGAACCTTTCTGAAAAGATGCTGTTGACCTAAATGTATTGCATAATATGTACATTCTTCTTCAGGAGATTTTTGACGCCAATGTGGAATATGAATTTTTGCATTAAATTGAGCAAAAATAAGGTAGTAAGACATTGAATAAGCACCAGAAAGGGAACAAAAAAAAAAAGGATAGTGGGAAGCACGAGGGAAGGGGGAGGATGGAGATGTAAGAGATAATCAGGTCATCTTATGGTGTGGCTATGCAGATGCTAAAAGCTATTAGCTCAAGAAAGGGAAATGCAGTAAATCGAGTTTAATGTTATACTAATGAGTAGATTTCAGTTCACAACCCAAAAGGAAGATGATATTGTATTCCTTATTTAGCCTACCACATGAGCAGGTATGACTAAGTTCATGCAGTGGCTAAAACAGCGCATATTTTACCACCATGTTCTGTATATTTTCCAAAAGCTCTATGTTCATGAGTTCAATATGAAAAGTTTAATTTTCCTTTGCAATTTCCATTATGGTTGTGTTTTTCGAGGCTGAGCTTCCTGTCCTGATTACTCTACCAGGTAGCACGAACAGGACGTCTGGCGCTGGTACGTGAATCAGGTGTGGATTCAAAGTATCTACGAGGATATTCTTACCCTTTGTAGTCTAAAATCCTTAGGCTCGAGGAAAATGCCTGCTCTTAGTGTAACGTGTGTGAACATGGATGGCTGAATTAAGTTGCATAATACAGAGATGGCCTACATTGCAACTCTGCAGCTTCAGATCAAGTTCGTTCTCATAATAGTACATGTTCTTCATGTGTTTTAGCTTAGTTGCAAGGTTTTTTTCCCCAAAAAACGAATAGGAATAGGGTACAGTTAAACCAGTACATAGACCAGTCTTTGATAACTTTCTTGTGAACAAAGAAAATCATATCTTTGTGGTACAATGATTTTCAGCACTTTCGTCTTTTTTCCTTTTTTTTTTTTTTTTTGCTTCTTTTATTCTTTATCAATGATAGTTCTTCAATAAGCTTTGCTTGAACATGATTGATATTGCTATTTTCCGAGAAATGAACAATGAATTTCAAGTAAAATATGACTTTAGCCATATTGACTACTCGTTCTATTGATGCTTGTTTTATCAGCCTTTACAGTAGGTGAACAATTTTACCATTTGACACTTGAGAAGGTTGAATTTGTCGAGGACAACATTTTAGGTTTGAAAAGAATCCTATATGGTTGTTCCACTACGACCAAATGGTTGTGGATTGTTGCTTTCAATTGCACAAGCAAGTAAGTGTACGTGGTTTCACAAGTAATATAGTGGCTCTTTCATAGCCGGATTATCAAACTCAAATAACTTGTCAATTAACTATCTTACTGAATTATACTACTATAATTATTTATTCAAGGGTGCTAGAATAGTTCGATTTATATTTGTAAACTAACAATATAAGAATTGAATAATACAATTATCTTACAATGATGGGGGCAACTCCAAGGCTATAGCTTAATTTAGGAATTCATTCTTCACAAATCTTTTTTCGTATTTCAGATGGTCATCAAACTATTGATTTACAAGGTTAATTTTATCATTACAATTTTTCTATATCTAATTATCTACTCCAGTTGAGTGTGTAACTATATCGTTGAGTGGGACAGACATAATCAATAGTTGAACATTTATGTTTCATCCGATTTCATAAGCAAGCATGGTATTTTGTGGGTGCCAATTCTAAACACAAATCAATTCAAGTGATATACAAGAAAAGATCATGCTCCTTGTGTCCATGTTTTATCTCTCTATTCTTCTCTCGAGTTCAAAAGTAAACAAGGTATTTGTTCTAATAGTGGCCTAGCATCAAAACACCAAACCAAGAATACAAGAATACTTTATAAAAATAACCAACTTAATCCAAAGAAATCAATGTTTAACAATCGTTAGTAATCATAGTACAAAGCAAGGGTCTTTAAAAAGTATGATGGCCGCCTTCAAAAGAGGCATAATGTTCTATTTATAGGGTTTAAAAAATAATTGTTGTTCTTGGATTTGAAATTGTAAAGTTTAGGATTTTTTGTTGGGGCTTTTGGAGCAACGCGCCACCATAGTGCCAGACCTGGGCTTCAACAGTTTGGGAAGGGCAAATGGGTCAATTCATAAAACTATTCCAAAAAGATTGATTGAATAATTAATCACCACTAAAAATCATGTATTTTTGTTGGGGCTTTTGGGGCAACGCGCCACCATAGTGCCAGACCTGGGCTTCAGCAGTTTGGGAAGGGCAAATGGGTCAATTAATAAAACTTTTCAAAAAAGACCGATCGAGTAATTATATTATTCACCACTAAAAATTACGTTTTTCCTCGAACTTAAAACAAAAGAAAGTACCTAAAGCTTACAAAATTTAAGGGTATCTGGCGTGCATATCTGACTCTGTCTCCCAAGTTGTCTCACGGATTGAATAATGTTTCCACTGTATCTTCACTAAAGCAATCTCTTTAGTCCTATAGTTCCAAACTTGCCTATCCAAAATGGCTATAGGTTCCTCCTTAAAAGATAAGTTTGGACCCAACTCAACTAAATCAAGCGGAACTATACGGGACTTATCTGGCACATACTTCTGAAGCATGGAGACATGAAAAATGGGGTGCACAACTGGCAAGCTAGACTGGGGGCCAACTTATAGGCCACCTCTTCCACACAACTCAAAATATCATTGGGTTCGATGAATTTAGGGCTAAGCTTGCCATTTTTTCAAACCCTATAACACCCTTCATAGGTGATACTTAAAGCCAAGCATGATCACCTCCTATGAAACTAAGGCTCAAACTCTCCGATCTATATAATTCTTTTATCTACTCTAGGATGTTAAAAGTCTACCCTAGATCACATGAAGCTGCTCCATAGCATCTCTAAGAAAGTCTGTATCCAATGAATACATCTCAGTTGAATCGAACCATTACATCTGCCACACAAGGCCTTAAATGAGGCCATCGAGTGGTAATTGTTGTTGTAGGAAAACTCTGCTAAGGGAAAATATCGATCCCTTCTAGCACCAAAATCAATTACACAAGCTCGGAGCATGTCCTCCAACACTTGAAACGTCTGCTCGGACTGACCATATGTCTGAGGATGAAAAGTTGCCTCATATCTAGCCGAGAACCCAAAATATGTTGCAATTACTTCCAGAAATGCGAAGTGAACAACGAACCTCAATTAGAGACAATAAAAATTGGGAGCCCATGCAATCGCACAATTTGACTAACATAAAGCTCGGCTAACTGCGGACACTCGAACTGGAAAGAAATGGGTGGACCTGATCAACCTATCAACAACCACCCAAATGGAGTAATAACCGCCCACAGTGGCAGGTAGTCCCATAACAAAGTCTATAGTGATATGTTTCCACTTCCAAATAGGAATAAGCCTCCTCTGAGATATACCTCCAGGTTGATGGTGCTCACACTAGAGGTATTGGCAATCAAACACTTCAAAACAAATATACAATATCTCTCTTCATCCCAGGTCACCAATAGTGGTGGCTAAGATCATGATTCATCTTCGTTGCACCTGGATGAATTATTTATTTGGAATAGTGGGCCTCTTCAAGAATCAGTCTAATCAACTCGCTCGCCTTAGGCATGCAGATCTTTCCCCAATCCTCAAGAAACCTCAAAATCAAGGACAACCTCCTTGGCTTCCCCTCTCATCACCTTGTCTCGAATGAGACATAACTTCTCATCATCAAATAGACGCTTACGAAATCTGCTCAACTAAGCATAAAAGCAATCAAACGACCTGCCTCCTTAGAAATGTAATTGGAAGAGACTATTGGATAATCTCTGAGAATCTTTAGCCAATGGTCTCTCCTTCACACTAATAGTGGGAAGAATTCCCATGCTAGAAGTCTTCCTACTCAATGCTCCAGCCACCACATTAGCCTTACTTGAATGATACAAGATAGTGATGTCTTAGTCCTTCAATAGCTCAAGCTATTTGCGCTGCCTCAAGTTCAGATCCTGTTGAATGAAGATATACACAAGACTTTGTTGGTCCATGAAGAACTCACAATGAACCCCATACATATAATGTCTCCAAAGCTTAAGCACAAATAATATGACTACCAACTCCAAGTTATGAGTAGGGTATTTCTTCTCAGGGGTCTTCAATATCCTAGAAACATATGCGAGTACCTTTCTTTTCTGCATCAGAACACCACTTGACCCTTCTCCAGAAAGATCGTAATAAATAGTGAAGTCTACACCCTTCTGAGGTAAAGTAAAAATAGGAGTCGAAGTCAACAAGGAGCTTTTGAAAGTCATCCTCACGCTTGTCAGACCAAGATGTTGTCAATGAACACTATCACAAAGGAATCCAGATAAGGTCGGAATACTGCCTTCATCAACTCCATGAATGTTGCAGAGGCGTTAGTCAAATTGAAAGACATTACAAGAAACTCATAGTGCCCGAATGTTGTCTTAGGGATATCTGATGGCCTAAATCTTTAACTCGTGATACCCAGAAGTCAAATCAATCTGTAAAAATAGAGATGTACCCTAAAGATGATTAAACAAGTCATCAATACGAGGAATAGGATACTTGTTCTTCATGGTCACTTTGTTCAATCGTTGATAATCAATACACATCCTCATTAATCCATGTTTATTCCTCACAAAAACACAGAAGCACCTAATAAAGAGACACGAGGGCGAATAAACCTTTTACTCAATAAATTATGTAGTTGATCCTTTAATTTCTTCAACTTGGCTGGAGTCAAAGAATAAGGAGGAATAGAGATGGATTTGGCGCATGACTCTAAGTCAATAACAAAATAAATATACTATTTAAAAAAAACTAGAATGTTAGTGGGAAACATATCTGGAAACTCTCGAACCACGGGCACAAAATATATGGAAGGTGGCTCAACACTAGTATCCCAAATAAAAGACAAATAGGACAAACAACCTATACCAACCAATCACTAAGCTTGAATGAAGGAGATAAATTTACAACGGTAAGAACCACTAACACATGTCCACTCAATTCTCGGGACACTATGCATCGCTAAAGTCACAATCTTAGCATAACAATCAAGAATACCATGATGCGAAAAGAGCAAATTCATACCCAAAATAATATCAAAGTCTACCATTACCAAAAAAGATCAACTTTACCCAAGTATCATACCCGACCAAAGAAATAAGACAAGATTGATACACTCGATCCACCACTAAGGACTCACCCACTGCCACTGGTGTAGAAACATGAATAAGCACATGCATGCAATCAGATCATATCAAACCTAGCAGCAAAATAAGTAGATACATATGAGAAGTAGACCTCATATCAAACAATACAGACCCAGGTTGATAGCAAACTGGGCTGATACCTATAATCGGTTGATAGCAAACTGGGATGATACCTATCATCACAAACATTAGAAGTATCGGCCTTAGTCCTTCATGGAAAAGAATATCATTGGGTCTCACGTCCGCGTGCAATATGAGTAGAACTTGTACCTCCACCGTACGTAGCTAGAATACCTCTACTATGGTCTTGCCACATCTACCGGTCTGACCTCTACCTCAAGCCCTAGCTGGAGGCACTAAATCTCTAGCTGGAGTAGCTGAATAAGAACATTGGGGTTTTGGATTTAGTCTGAAGTGAAAAATTGTTACATCAGATGACTCGGATCCCCACAAGTTAAAAAAAAGACCTCAGCATGGATAACTGCTACTGCAAACCAGACGAACTACAATGGCCATCTCGGTCGGAACCATAAGATCTTAGGTGACTGCCCACTCTCACATGCTAGCATAATAGCATGAACCATCCCACGACGCTAATAAGAGCTACTACCTCTATGTGAAGCTCTGCCTCCAAATAAGGCACTAGAAAATTGACCAGACAATCAGGCCCTCTTGGGATCCCAGTACTCCTCCAAAATCATCAACTTTATCTCTTTGGCGTAAACAACAATTTTCATAATTTTGGACTTGTGAGGCGAGGGTATCGGAAGGATGAAAGACTATTATTTACCATATCTCTAATATAATGTTGTTAGACAAAATGATAATGTCCACACTAAATAGCAATAGGAAGAGAGTAACAATGACACCAAATATTAAAATAGGATAAATATGATACATGAATAAGTAATACAATAACATTGATGAAAACTTGGTTGAGTGTCAAAAGACTACTACTCACCACTCTTTTATTTCTTACAACTCACTATAATATTACTTCCATACTATTTTCTCACAGATTAAGAAATAGCTTGTGGATTACTCTCTATTGCTTCTCTAGTTTGGTGTATCTTCATGTGTTCAATATCTACTCTATTTATAGAATTTTGAATCTCTTGATTACATCATTAGTGACATAAATGTGGCAGCCAATTTTCATAAAGCATTGCTACCAAACTTTGACTACCAACTTGTAGAAATATGGTTGTCAACTTTCACATTTGTGGTTGCCAACTTTTACATTTGTGACTATTAATTTCAACAAGTATGACTACCACATTAGTTGTTACCAAGCTTTTGTTCCCACATTTCTCACCATATTTGTACAACTTTCATTATCAATGATCAAGGAAAATACCCTTTCTATGATCTTGCATCAAGCATGGAATATATTATCTCTTTCATCAAGTTTCTCTTTAGAAAGTGCCCCACATGATTCGCTTCACAATGCAAGAAATATTCACATTCTCTCCCCTTCTCATGCGACAAGCAACATTCTCATTTGCCTCCAACTTCTTTTAATCACCCTACATGGATTCTCCATCATACTAAATCTTAGGGTCATGTTCCTCACTCTCCACATCACACTCCTCCTTATCATCAGAATGATTCTTATCACGTAGTGCAACACTTGACCTCCTATTGGGACATTCACTTGCAATGTGTTCTCTATCTTGATATTTATAACATTGAATAATAAAAGGATAAGGAAACTTATGTTTTGAATGATTACCTCTTTAGCTTTATCGTCCTATTTTGCTTTATAATCTAGTCTAGCTTGGGTATCTTGACCACTAACTTTTAAGTGCTCCCGAATGGATGAAGATTTTGTTTCAGGAAGAAGTTGAGGTACTCTTTGAGTTATAATCTCCCTTTGCTTTCAAGACTTCATCAACCTTAAAAGCATCATGAATCTCATCACCGTATAGCTCAAATGCTCTTCAATCTTGGTTTTCATCCTCAAGTTTTCAATATTACTCAATTTTTTTGGTGCCGTGCTGAAGCATGTACACCTTCTTAAGAACATCCTGATAATAATTAGGTTTCACTACCTCGACTCCATGCATGATCATAATCTCTACCAGCTCTTGCCAAGTATGCAAGTCATAGCAGTCAAATTGAGTAAGGGATTTGTTTTACCTTCAAAGTAACTAAGATGTTATTGGTGAAGAAGATCCTCTGACTTTGTAACTTCCACTCAAGGAACTAATCAAATCACTACTACCTTTTCATTTCGGAAGATTGACTGTGATGGTACTCAAAATTCGATTTTGGTCACCTCTACCTCTGCACCCTTTCCATCTATAACCTTGGCTCCGACCAAGCCTCTAGATAGTACCCTATCCCTAGGTGCTACATTGCCACTCCATACCCCATGTTAGGGTTCACCCCACCATCTATTTGTTGTAGCCTCATCATTCATGTCAACATAAAAGGATTTGGGAATTGTTTATCTAGGAAAAACTCTTGTTAAACTTTTTGCAGATGTAGAAAGGGTGGTACATGTAAAGGTGCATGTGGAACAATTAGTAGAGGTGCGGGAGATGATACTAGTGGTGCCACAAAATGAGGTGTTCCTTTTGTGAGGGTAATATGGTTGCCAATTTGGATGGGGAGTGTCTTGAGGGGTTATATGTTTGAAAAGTAGGCTGATGGAAGGCTTGACGTTACATTGGAGCTATATGTTCTTTTGTTATATGCCATACTTTTTCAACACTTCCTTTGTACTTGAATTTGTTGCACTTTGAGCCGAAGGTCTTTTTAAGATAGCCTTTCTACTTCTATGAAGTAGTGATGAGGTTCTATACATTCTATCCTCATTGTTGTAGTTTAAGATGTCTTACAATAAAACCCATGAAACAAAGAGTAGCTCCACAAAAAACTTAATTGTAGTGATGTCAAAACAAATTTGCAAGGTCCAGGAATCCTTTGTAAAGCTCAAACTAGAATTATTACAACTTTTGACAACTAAATTGTTTTCAACATCAGAGCTACTCAATTGCAACAACTTAACGTTTGTTTGTTGCAACAGATAGTCTTAAAATTACAGGTACTTTGAAGTACTTGACAAACAAGAATTGCTGCTGAAAAATGCTTTTTAAATTTATTAGTCAAACACAAACTACTTTTCACCAAAAGTATTCTTTTGAAAAGCACTTCTCAAAATAAACTAATTTCTGAACCTTGGCCAATCAAGCTATAAATCACATCAAGACAATGGGAATTCTCTCATCCACCCAAGTATGAGATAACAGTCTCCACCTTTAAAGTGCCATTGCTAGGTAAAAGCAGTTACAGAATGATTTATTTTTGGATGAAATAAACAAGTGTTCACACTATGTTTTCTGCTTTTTTCCATGTCAGTTATAAATAAATGAAGAGTCGCATCGATACTCTTTCAGGTGGATCCAAGCATTCTATCATACTTCAAACACGTTATACAAGCCAGTGTGACACATTTAACTAAGCCACACATAACCTTTGATAATATATTTTTGCATAATCCACCTGGACTATCGATGAGTGAGAGCGTATCACCTGTCAGCATTCATAAAGTTCTCCCTTGGACCATCCAGGATTGTTCCAACGTTAGCATAACTAACTGAAATGAAATAAAGGATGAAAATTACAGTAAACACAATGTTCTGGAAAAAAATTTGAGTAGACAAGCGCAAAAAAAAAGACACCCACAAGCCCTAGTTCCTGAAGCTAAATGACAGGGCCAGAGGAGTGTTTTTCTTTTAGCTATAGAGAGAACCTGCCCATGATCATCTAGGTGTCAAATCTGCAACAACAGCAAACAATTTTGGAGCCTTTAGTTTGAGCTAAGTAGAGTGGCGCAATAGATAACCTAAATGTGAACAAACTTCAAAACAAAAAATGGCACATATGTCAAATAAATAACTTGGCTCATTTCATAAACAAACTGTGAAGCAGGGTTGTCCATTCAGGTTCAGTTCATTTGCTGCTATCTAACAGGTATATGCAGTTAGCCAGTAAAAAGAGATTAAACCATCAACAGGATGTCTTTTACTTTTTGCTGAATCTTTTCTTTTTCCTCTTCTTTTCTATTTAGCAAAGCATCTTAGCGCAATCTTATTAAACATAGATACTTATCATCATTAGACATGGAAGGAGACACTAGGATGAATCAGATTTTAAATGCCACAAGATAAAAGGTAAGTATACAATAAGAGCAAAGAAATTGATGTTCAACAGGGATGGCAAGAGAATAGTGATTGAAAATACAAGGAAAATCATCATATATAAGAAAGAAAGGGAATAAATACACAAAGGGCGTGAACTTTAAACATAGGAAAGCATCATTAACAATGATGGAAAGGAAGCTAATGGAAGCTTAAATGCATGAAGTGAAATTGGTAACAGGGCATAATTCTATCTTTAATTTTTTGTACAACAGAAGTCATTATCTAGATGTATAGTGTGGATGGACTAGTCATTCAAAAGAATGGCATAAATGTATACCAACTGTATATGAAATCCACTCAATTCTTTTTTCACTGACCCGGAAAAGCAAAAATAACTAGATCTTTACAATTTCTCTCGAGCACAGCAGCTCATTGGACAAAAACAGGGGTAA
Source organism: Solanum peruvianum (assembly GCA_027705065.1). Classification (NCBI taxonomy): domain Eukaryota; kingdom Viridiplantae; phylum Streptophyta; class Magnoliopsida; order Solanales; family Solanaceae; genus Solanum; species Solanum peruvianum. Next base: position 9,309,274 of record JAKWJD010001766.1, on the reverse strand, counting down.
TGCAAAAATATTGTTCTTTCACCATAACATCAACTTCTTCCGTATAATTGAAAATGATAAAACACCTCATTTAGTATAAATATTGGAAGATAGCACAAACAATATTTTTTTATGTTATTCACTAAAGCTAGAGATAAAGGAATAAGTCGAACAAAGGCCACTTATGAAAAGTTAAACACTCATCCAATTGTAGATGTCGTTAGAACTCAAACCACATTCCCTATGTACTTTCCAGATAACTTATGGTTATAAGCATTTGCATATCTAAAAGATAAAATTCCTACATAAAGATATAATAACTGACTTCAAAATGCAAAAGCTTAAAAAAGGAAAATGACAATACGCTTCTCATATTATTCTGCTTCAAAAACAAAATTCCTGTCATCATCTTTCATAAATGTGATTCGGAAATTCTAACCTGTAACCAGTAAAATTACAGGAATCAGGTAGCAATGGGTGTCTTTTTCTTCCCTTTCTTGCTGTCAAGTGTTGTTTCCTTTCCGAGTATCATTCTTCTAAGAATATCTGCTTGCTTTGTGTTTCCCTCATCATTGAGGCTCTTAATTAACTCTTCACAACTCTTGTGATCTTTCACTCCTCCATTTTCCATCATCTTGCACAAAATAGAATAGGCATTAAGTGTCTTCCCAGCAGCTAAGAGAGAATCCAGCACCTTATCATAGCTTGAAAAGTCTATGTTACAATTTCGATCTAAAATGAAATCTAACAACTTCAGAGCTGCAGTAGTTTTTCCTTTCTCACATAGAACTGATAAAAGACCATCAAGATCAGGTGAGAGACTATTGTGCAACAACAATTCAATTCTTCCGAGGGCCTCCTCAACATGGCCCCTCATGAGGAGGGCTTCCAAGATGGTAGAAATCAAATCCATGTGTTCTTTCACTCCCTTCTCCAACATGATTTTCATCACTCGACTTGCTGTTTGAACCCTTCCATCACCCATCAGGCTCTCCATCACTGATCTATACAACAATGAGTCCGGGTCATGTCCATGTTCAAGCATATTGTCCAAAGCAGCTTTAGCATCAGCAGCCTCCCCTTTCTTCAGATAGCTTTCAACAAGTGATTTGTGAGCAATACTGTCAGAAAGAACCTTTCTTCTGCCCATAATCTTCAACAGTTCAAAGGCTGAATCAGGAACCCCTTCTCTTGAGTGCCCACAGACAAGATTGTTAAAGGCAATAGGATCTTGAACCCCAGTTTTCATCAACTGTCTAAAAAGAGTTTCAGCCTTGCCTGTCTGGCCATTATTGCATAGGTAACCAATAATCAGGTTATATGCACTTGGTTCCATAGATGAACTACTCTGCGGTCGCAGGACGATTTCTTTCTCAATAAGCTTATCCAGAAATTTGACAGCTCGATCATAGATACCAGCCTTGCAGAAATTCTCGATTAGGACACCATAATGTCCAGCCTCTGTGGGAACACTTAACCTAATCATAGTTTTCAGAACATCAGCTGCAGCATCTAAATCACCTGACACACACTGTCCAGAGATTAACCTTATGAAGATAGAGTTATCCTTGGGTGCAATATACCTCTCTTCCATCTCTTTCAAAATCGTTCCAGCTTCAGACATTTTCTGAGCATCACAAAGCCCTGGTAACAGTGTCGAATAAGTAATAGCATTTGGTTTAATACCAAAACTCTTCATCTCTTCAAACAATCTCAATGCATCATCCATTCGCTCAACCGCACTATATCCTTTAATAAGTGTTGTATAACTGATGACATTCGGCTCTATATTTCTTGCTTTCATTTCCACAAAGTACTTCTCCGCTTCTTCTATTTTCTTCACCCGGTTATATCCATTAATTATAGTATTATAAGTTACTACATCGGGCATAATCCCCTTACTCTTCATATCCTCAAAAAACCTAATTGCAGTATCCACCTTTGACGATAAAAAGAATCCCCAAATCAAAAGATTATACGTATGTCCAGTAGGTTCAATGCCCTGATTAACCATCCTATTAAAGTACCTCTTGGCCATCATATATCGTCCTCGACGAGTTATCACATTAAACAAAGCATTATACGATTTAACAGTCCTTTCAACACCTAACTCTTCCATTTTCTGAAACAACTTAACACTCTCTTGAACAATCCCAGCTTTACCATAACTATCAATCATCAAAACCCACAAATCCTCATCCCAATCAACACCCTTATTAGGCATATCAAGAAGTATACACCTAGCATGATTAAGCTTTTCAGCTCTACCAAGAATTTGAATAATTTTAAAATGGGTTTCTCTATCATGCCTAAAAAGACCAGATCTTTCAACCCACCTAAAGAACTGCAACGCATGTTCAGAATTTTTCGCACTATGTAACACATTGTAAACAAGTTCGTGATCAAATGAAGGAACAATATTTCTAATGGAATTCTGTAAACGTGTAGTCCAGGCACGAGTAGACATCATTCTGCAAATGAGATCTTCTAGTTTTTCTTGGGGTTTAGGACTGTTACCTTTTGGAATTCGTTCATGATTGTTGAGAGATTCGGTGTTGTAGAAGAAGATTGTTGATCTTAGGCATAATGGTGTAGCCGAAATTGTGAGGAGCTTCTTCGGTTTGAAAATGGCTGATCTTGATGCACATAAAGAAGCCATTTTTGGTCCAGTTTGGAGTTTGTGCGATCTGTAAAATGGAGGAGAAATTAAACTTTGGGTATCATATAGAGAGGCTGCAGGGTTTAGGGTTTTCGAATTCTTCCAAGCTTTTTTTTTTCTTTTTCTTTATTTCTTCTCTTCACAATTCACACAATATCATATACAACAATATATATTTACGAGTCGTTTGGTAGATAGTATTACAAAAAATTATATATGTATTTTTTTTCATTTTAGTTTACGCGGTATTTTTGTATTTCGATACTTAAATAAGTGTATCTTTAATCATATTTTTTTCATCAATTCTTTTAACATTTTGAATTATCAATTATGTGACTTACATTATTTTTTATGTAGTTTACAAATATGTAAATTTCATTTCAATACAGTGATTTAAAGCCTGTTTGGCATTGCTATTGGGAGGTTAAAATTAATAATTAATTTAATTTTTATGAAAAGTAATTGTAGTGTTTGACAAATTTTTAAAACTACTTTTAAAAAGAAGAAGCGGAAGTAGAAAATTGTTTTCTTAATTTTATTTATATATATATATATATATATATATATATATATATATATATATATATATATATATATATATATTATTAAGATCACAAAATTAAAAAAAATTCAATACATAAATTTTAAATATACATATAAATTTTAATTTTAATTTTAATTGATTCCACCTAATATTATACTTGATATATAATTATTAAGAGGTAAGCGTAGTCATTATTTATTTATTTCATATAATAAATAGATATCACAATAACTCATACAAAAATGAAGAAATATTAATAATAATAACTAAAGATGTTTTTAAAACTATTTAATTTTTTTGTTATCATTCTTAGATTTTTGCTTGCATGAAATTACATTTTTACCTTTGATCATCATTCACTTCATATATAGAAAGATGTTTTTAGAATTATATATTCTTGAATATATATTTGTTAGAATGAAATTACATTTTTATTCTTGGTCGTCTTTAATAAAAATATATCATATTATAACAAGAAATTTTCTATCATATTACAACAAAATCTGAATAAACAAAACTTTTTGTTGCTCCCTTTCATAACAAACAACAATTTTCTATTTATTGCTCCTTTTATTAACAAATAAAACTTTTTGTTTCTCGCTTTTTGAAAATAGAAATTTTTTAGTTGGTCACTTTTGCTAATGATAGTCCCCCCCCCCCCCCCCCCCCCCCCGTTCCCCCATAAATTTTGAGGTAAACCTGAACTTATAACCTAGGACATAACATTTTCTTCAAAATTCGATTTTTTTTCTTTGTCAACAATTTCATTAGATTGAGGTATGTGTGAATAGTAATTTAATGGATGATTTCATTTTTCACTTATACTTATGCAAAAGAATATTCATATCCTCCACATCTACCACTTCTAATCATGACAATCTTACTATCCAACTGATTTTCAACTTCAGTTTTATATTGCCTATATGATTGTTTCATCCTTATCAATGAGCAAATAGATATAACAGTATATAGTGCAATTGTCAAAAAAAAATCTATGAAATATTTTTTCCCACCAAGAGATGGTGTTAATTTCATATCACAAATGCCAATTGTAAATCAATTCTAAGGGATTAAAATTCCTTTCAGCGAAACATAATTGACATTTTGATTTATTGCACTAGAAGTTAGACAAAACTTCTAAGTTGATCAATTTTTTATTGACATGTCTCAAATTCATGTCACAAACAATTAGATTCAAGCAAGTAAGAACAAACAGAAATACTTGGTTTGAACAGATCTTTCGTGAGGTAACATTTTCCTACAAATATTTTGTTCTTTACTTGTTATAACATTGTCAAATAGAGACATTGTTTTAGAGTCAATACCTTTCCATATGTCCTTTGCAGAAGAACCTTTCCATAACATTCAATTTGTCATAGAATTACCCACGAAAATAGTCTCTTAGGTCCAATAAAGGCAAAATGACCCAAACGTTTGTTTTACAACACAAACATAACAGGTCACTTCACACCAATATTCATGTCTATACAAATAGATATATTTTTTCACGAAAAAATCTTAATATTTTAATTGACATCTTTTTATCAAAGAATACAATTATTTTGAAAGAGTAATATAATTTTGTGACTTTATACTAGTCATCATCATATACTAGTAAAAAGAGACTCAACGACCATAATATCAAATATACTCCAAGAATTTTGTGGATCTAACATAATACAAGAATATCATGAAGTTTCATATCTTGTACTTTCAGATTTAAATTAGATAGTAAGTTTAATTTTGTCTTTATCACAAGTAAAGAACCCCCCACATTTTAAATATATTCATTGAAGTGCTCATCTTAGCATTTATGCACAAAATAATTTTCATTGAAAAGAAAACTGAAGCGGAGTAATGCTTGAATGCTCTTGGGAAGAAAATAAGATTAATCTTACCCATCCAAGAAAAACTTACTACAGAAAATATACTCAAACATATTAAATAGTAGTAACTCATCTCAAATCTCTTTATTCATATGATAAAATAAATTTCTTTTTCTTCTTCTTTCCAACAAAAAAAAAAACACAGAAAATAGAAGTAATTTTCTTACCACAGAAAATGCCATTAATATTTAAATTTCCTAAGCTTGTTATCTCTTGTATTTAGATTAGCAAACCAAAAAAATAAAAGATGAAAAGAAGAACACAAAGAACTATCTGAGTCCACAGAACCCACTGTGTATCATTAAGAAATTTAATCCTCTCAAATACACAATGTTATAGATAAATTCCTCCCAATATAAAACGGATTAACCATTAAAGAAGTAGCGGTACCTCAAACTTCAATAATTTCAATGAACTCAAAATGACAGCAACGAATCACACACACAGACACGATCGATCGATTTTGTTTTGTAAGAAATGTATGCAAGAGGAGGGAAGAATTCGATGCTGAAAATGAGAGAAAACCACCCTTTCAAACGGTCACGACCCATTAGAGAAGACACAACTTTTCATAAAGGTCACAACCTTTTGGCAAAGTCACAACCCTCAAGAGAGTCGCAACCCTTCATTTCTTGTTCACACCTTTAAAACTCAACAACCACTATTCCAATAACAAGTACATCTATTTTATCTTGGAATGAAATAATTCAACAATGATTACTACGTGAGTAATTGTTCGCAATTTTATTACCTCATTTATACAATAGTTGACAAAAAATGATTTATTTTCATTTGTCAACTCTTCCTCTATTTCATTGTAAACATCTAAAAGAGCATGGTAGGTAATCTTCATATATGGTGGTAATTGTTCTGAATCATCAATATTCCACCTACATAAATGAAAAGTATCAATAATTATATCTCAGTCTCACTTCTTCATTTAAGATTATATCATCGTTGAAGAAAATAAAATAGAAGTGATAAATACTAGTTATCAATATGATAAAAAAAATTACCTTTCAATTGCATTTGTGAGGAGAGTAAGCTCATCTAGTGTCCCATAAGTATCATAATTATCAGCCATAATTGAACAAAAGCATAAAACTTTTGTTAATATTTTCCTTGAAACACTATATTGAGGCTCAAAATATATGCCTAAACACCAAAAATATAACTCAACCGTTCTGTCTCTTGCATAAGGTACAACCTTCACGAGTTCCAATTCCTTCCCCCACCTAAAATGTCGAATTCGACTAACAAATTGTGTGTTGATTTATTAGATGTTTAGATAATATTCGGTGGAAATTAATGTTAAGTATATATATGGAAGTAAAAATTGTCTTTCCAAATAAATTTCACTTGGAAACTAAAGTTCAATATTTTAAGTTGATGTGTGACAATTATAATATAACAATTTTTTCATTGAAATTTTCCATTAAAAAATATTGAGTAGTTACTTTCATAAATATTTTGATCGAATCTGTAAAAAAAAAGAAAAACAATTGTGTTCTAGCAAAGAAAATTAAGAATGTGTTTTTTTAGTGATCTACTTAAGTGAAAAAGCATATTTTACAACATAAATTTTTCGTTAATTTTTAGTCTGAAAAACCTCTATTTTGAATAGTGTGAAAAATAGGTGAAAAATGTCCTTCGAGATGACTCAGTTGATTCGGAGGGTAATTATCCACACAGATGATCCAGGACTGATCCCCCCTCAATGCCTTTTGAGTCAAGCCTGTCACATAGGGCTTACCTAGTGCGGTTTACATTTGCTGTGTAGTTTGCAGGCTATTACACAGTGGGAAATTTACTCAGTGCGCATAAAGTGCTCACCCAAAGGACAGAAGTTGTAGTAGAGATTTTAGCGATCGCGAGTTATCGACGAGTTCTAAAAGAAATAAAATAGGTGAATGTGTAGGTTGTCAATTATCTTGTGATATCACATAACTCCTTTCTATGCAACATTTGCAAGATGTTGAAGTCCAATTTGGCAAAGTTTAGTAACACTTGATTGCATGATTTATCTTCTTTTTAAATTGATATGTATTTCGAGTTTTATTTGATTTTGTAATAAATAAAGAGAAAAAAGGTAAGGGAAGAGAGAGAGAGAGTAAGGTTGAATATAATTGGACATTAGCTTGATACATGCCGTATAACATGCTAAGTGTATATAAACTCACATTTTGCTATACAATTAATAGTATAGCTGTAAACATTAAAAAATTTAAACTATAGCGAAGTATTATAAATTATAGTATGTATTTGCTATATTGTGTAGTTTTTTCAAAAAAGAGCTAACTCAGTTCTCCTAATAACCATCAGCATACATACAATACGTATAGCAAACTCGAAAATGACTCCATAGTCGTCTTCTTCTTCTTCTCTTTTTTTTTTTCGCGCAAAAATTGAAATTCAAAAAGAAGTCGCGCCCAACAAGACCCCTGTAAGCCTCCTTCTTTTTCCTAAAACTCAGCTAACCCCTGCTATAAACAACCCCAACGGTACTCACCTGTCCCTTCGTTGTCCCCTTTTCCCCCCTTTTCAGTCTTTTCCCATTCTTCCATTGTTGCCTTGGAAAAAGGCATGTGAATTCAAAATTTCATCTGTTTTCCCCTTTCTCAATTCGAATGTCCCCTATATATAACCTTGTTCTTTTAATGGTAAGAGGCGGAGAAAGAACCCAAAAAAAGGACACCTTTTTGGGAGCTTTTAGTTCGTAGTTCAAATTTTTATTTTTATTTTCTTCTTGTCTTCATTCTCTTTGCTTGCCGGAGCTCATTGAATTGGTTCGGATAGTGAAAGTTCTGCGCATCAAGCTCGTCGTCTCAGAATGTTATCCCAAGAAAGGTGACATCGATCGAGTCTATTTGACTCTAATCCTTGGATATCGTTGAGTTGGATCATTTTTGGGTCAGTCGTATCTTGTTTGAGTCAGTGAAAGTTGAAATGATAGTCTCGAAAAGCCCAACAAGGACCTATGTGTTTGTTTACATAGAGCTTTAGGCATGAAAATGAGCCAAGTTCAAATTCTTTTGTTGCCATCAGGTCCAAGCAGCCTTTTAGAACAAAAAATGGACTGAAATCCATTTATTACTTAGCAAGCTTTAATTTAGAAGATAGGACAGGGACCAACATGTGTTTGTCCCGTCCAATTTTGAATTTCGACAAAAGGCCCAAGTTTGGAATTATTTATGTTTTCTTTCTTTACTCTTTATTTATTTATTGTGTGTTTAACTCTAACCATTTATTTGATTCATTTAAACATAATTAAATTTTTCAAAAGATGAACTATGTTGTAAAACTTAAGAATGAAAAAAACAATATAAAGAGGAACATAAGAAAAATATTAAAGAAGAGGAACATTATAAAATAACTTTCTTTTTTTGAACTTTTCACTAAACCTTCAAGTGTATACAACATGAATTTTATGCCTCTATTTATAGTGTAACATAGAAGCATACAAAAGGTTAGACATTAACATGACATTAACATGAATATAATGGGGAGATTATGAAAGTGAAAAATTACAAGAATAATTGTTATAAAGGTGGAGGTTGTGGAGGTTATGGTTATCTTCATAGTGGAGGAAAGTAATGGAGGTAATGGGTAAGTAACTTCTTGATTTAGTGGACATCCACAATATATTATTTTATAACACTCCTCCTTGGATGTCCATATATAATATGCCTCTTTAAAATCTTACTAGGAAAAAACCCCGTGGGATAAAAATCCTAGTGAAGGAAAAAGAGTACACATATCTTTCAATACATTTTGAATGTTGCCTCGTTAAAAACCTTACCAGGAAACCCAATTGGGATAAAACCATGGTTAAGGAAAAGAGTAAAACACATATTTTTCTCTCTCCCTCCCCCCTCCCCCGATAAAAACTTTACTTGATATGTTGAAAATATTGCATTCCAATCTTGTATCACAACTTCTCAAATATTGATGTTGACAATCTTTAGTGAATTACAATATTATCACTTGAATGGATCTTTAATGTCTATCTCATCATTTTTTTGAAGATCATGTGTGAAAAAGACTTTTGGTGAAATATGCTTTGTCTAATCTCCTTTGATTGTATCATCCCTTTAATATTCTTTTCATATATGGTGGCTGGAATATACTTTGCCAAAGAAAAATCACATATTTTTTTGAATATGATAGATTATGATTTCAACCAAACACATACCCGACTTACTTCATAGATCAATAAAATTTCTGCACGAATTTGAAGAAGTGGTTATCAATGTTTGATTTTTTGAACGCCAAGATATTTTTGTACCTTCATATGTAAAAAAATATCCATTTGCGATCGAGTTTATGCCGATTAAATAAATATTCTGCATTTACATAATTAAATTATTGACTTGGAGATTGATCTTTTCAATTTTATTGAAGTTCATCTTTTCTTATCAAAGAAAATCACTTGTCTTCTATCCGTTCACTTGCTTTGTTAGTTTGCTGTCATGACATGAATGATATATAACAATTCTTTCACAAAACTTTCGTTATGTATATCAAATAATCTTCTAACATTTGCATAACTAACAATCTGTAATTGTACCAATTGTACTAATATATGACATTTTAAATCATTTTCATGAGATAAAAAAGATTCTTTATCTGTGTTAGCAGTCTCAAAATCATTAGGTACTCAATGGAATTACTTTAATACCCTTTACATCCTTCAAATATTTTCATTTAATCTTCATCGTCAAGTTAGACATAATAATCATTCATTATGCATATTCAAGTATTCCATCTGGTGCCAGACTGAAACACATCGTCAAGATAGACATAATAATGGTTCATTATGCATATTCAAGTATTGCATCTATTGCCAGACTGAATCACGTCTTATTGCATCCACCACTAGAGAATATATCTCGCGAAAATCTTTTATGCCCCGAGGCACAAGTCGTACTTTATATATTTCGGTTATACTTTTGCACAATGATTCATTCGTACCCACTTACATATATTTTGATCTATGAACTAGAAGTTCAAAAATATACTTTTATAAGTGAGACAAAATATACATAAATTGTGTATTTTATTTGGCTAATAATTTACTGTCCACACTATATGACAGATTCAAATTTAAGATCCTCGTAATCATTTGCTGCATTGAGTGCTACTTCATATCAAATATACCATCGACAGTCATTTGACACGATTCCATAGGACATAACTTATCGAGATCTCTTTATTTTTCATCATTTTTAAGTACCTGAACCTTTGCCAAGTTTTTATGAAGTGTTATGTCATAGTGCTCTTTCAAAGCACTTACCTCATTATCATGACCATTTTGATAATTTGATCCTCTCATTTTCTCAAAGAGTTTTACGTTTGAAATTGATTAGTCTATCATGCTTCTGGCGAACCATAGACCGTGTCCTTCAAGGACTATATATTGGAGCATTTGCAGCTTAATTAAAATATTGGGTCAGCAAATACATCTGGCAAATTTCTTGCAGCATTTTGGAAATAAATTATCTCTTGAACTTCAAGTTCACATTTTTTAGCGAGGATCTAGATAATTCACCAAACACATAATTTTCATCTGCTACACATATCTCCCCCTAATGTTAAGAAATATATCATTCACCCTCAACCTCATTTGGGGATTCATCTTTATGTGTGGTGGAACAATAAATCATATATGCACATATCAAAGTTTTATATGAAAATTATTTGGTTCTTGACTTCGAACCAATTGTGTAAGGAGAACCTTGTTGGCTTGATGCATACATGTTAAATAAACTTGTCTCATACCAAATTTATTTGAGAGATTTGTTCTCATAATAAATGATATAGCTATAATTGGAGGCTTTATTACAATTTCTGTTGGGTATGTAGCAAGAATTGATGGGAAATAGAGGGAAGGAGAGGAATTTGAAAAGTTTAGAACTTGAAAGGATGGGAACTTGAAAAGTCCTCTAATGCTTTATTGAAAAAGGCAATAGTCCCTCATCGGTAATGGAAATGAAAATAGGAGAGTTTAAATAAATAAACACTCCTATTAATTGTTAAAAGGGTTGGAAAGAGGGACCCCCCTCGCGCCGTCGTCGTCGTCGTCGCTCGCTCGCTTCGGCTTTGGCTTTGGCTTTGGCAAATGATCGATCGATAGATAATTTTTTGGACAAAATTTATTTTAATTATTTATTAATTAATTTAAATGGCCAAAAATTATTTTCAATAAATTAGTTGATAACAGAATTTAACCGAAATGTTTTCAACTTTTTAGTTAACCCGACCCGACTCGGATCCGCGCGAGTGACCCGTTTTAAATTCCGTTATATTTAAAATTACCCGCCATGACTGTTCTGAAAGGTTGCAACTTTCAGGAACAGTCAATACCATTTGAAAGTTTGCAACCTTTCATTAATGGTCGTGTCAATTCTGAAAGGGTAGCAACCTTTCAGAATATATTATTCTTGCTTATAAATACCATTCAGTCTTCAGAATATTTCCTAATGAATTTTCTGATCTTCCTTCTTAAAAACACATATTTCTTCGTGTACTTTCCTGCTGTGGATTGATTCGCTGACAGTAGAGTTTTTGGTATCTATACTCTACTGATTAAGATCATTTCACCCTGGGAGGTTATATTCCAAATCAAACCTCGGATAGTAGAGGGGAATAATTTCCTTAAGGGGACACTGTGAATTCAGTGGACTTGATTTTCTTCCTGAATTTTTAAAAAGAGTATTCCAGATTCTGGTAAGTTTTACAGATTAAATTATTTTTTACAAATAAATTTCTGTTCATCTTATTTACTGGTTCTAAAAATCTCAGTTACTTCGTGTTTCTGAATGATTTATTACAATCAGTAATTTCTGATTTTCTTAACACAGATTGACAACAATCTTAAGGAAATTATATAAATCTGTGTTTCTAGTGGAGACAAAAATCTTTGTGATTTTATACTCCTTTAAGTCTGCAATTATAATTTACTGCTTACTTATATTGTATCAATTTTGTTTATCAGAAAAGGAAAACACTGGTGTTACAGTGGTTGTTGCTGCACCAACCCGAACTCTTGTATCACAAGCAGAGAAACCGGGTAAATTCACAGGTGTGAATTTCAAAGGATGGCAGCAACGAGTAATTTTCTGGCTTACCACTCTTGGTCTGCAGAAATTTACAAGTGAAGATACTCCAGTACCTGCTGATGATATGCCAGACAGGGAAAAATTTATGATTGTTGAAGCGTGGAAACAGTCAGACTTCCTATGTAAAGGTTACATTTTGAGTGCTTTAGAGGATGACTTATATAATGTCTATAGTGCAATAACAACTTCAAAAGAGTTGTGGAATGCACTTGAGAAGAAATATAAGACAGAAGATGCATGCTTGAAAAAATTTGTGGTCGCAAAGTTTTTAGACTATAAAATGTTAGATAGTAAAACTGTTGGATCACAAGTGCAGAAACTTCAACTTATTCTCCATGATCTGATTGCTGAAGATATGGTAGTAAATGAAGCTTTTCAAGTGGCTGCAATGATCGAGAAGTTGCCTCCTTCGTGGAATGATTTCAAGAATTATCTAAAGCACAAGCGTAAAGAAATGAAGCTTCAAGATCTTATGATTCGTCTCAAGATTGAGGAAGATAACAGAAATGCCGAAAAGAAGTCGTGTAAGAGTTCAACAATCATTGGAGTTAATATTGTTGAAGAAGCTCCTACCAAAGACAAAAAGAGAAAGAAGTCCAACGGGCAGAAGTCAGAACAGGCCAAGAAGAAATTCAAAGGCAACTGTTATAATTGTGGCAAGGCTGGTCATAGATCTTCTGATTGTCATGCTCCAAGAAAGGACAAAAACAAAGGCAAAGGCAAAAGTCAAGCAAACATCGTGGAAAAGATGGAAGATGCAGATGACTTGTGTGCAATGATATCAGAATGTAACTTAGTTGGAAATCCCAAGGAGTGGTTTCTCGACTCAGGTGCTACTAGACATATTTGCTCTGCAAAAGAAGCCTTTGCAACGTACACTCCTGCTGAGTACGATGAAGATTTATTCATGGGAAACACAACAACAACAAGGATTGCAGGAACAGGGAAAGTAATGTTGAAAATGACATCCGGCAAAGTGTTGACTTTAAACAATGTTCTGCATGTCCCTACTATTAGGAAGAATTTAGTTTCTGCTGCACTACTCGTTAAGAACGGGTTTAAGTGTGTCCTAGTTAGTGATAAAGCTGTAGTAAGTAAGAATGAAATGTTTATAGGAAAGGGCTACCTCAATGAGGGTCTTTTCAAACTAAATGTAATAGTTATTGACAGTATTAATAAAAATTCTGCTTCTGTTTACTTATTGGAGTTAAGTGATTTATGGCATGCCCGTTTGGGACATGTAAATTACAAAGCCTTGCGAAAATTGGTTAATCTAGAAGTATTGCCTGATTTTAAATGCGATAAGTTGAAATGTGAAATTTGTGTGGAAAGTAAGTTTGTTAAACATCCTTACAAGTCTGTTGAAAGAAATTCTAAAACTTTAGACTTAATTCACACAGATATATGCGATATGAAGTCAACACCATCTCGTGGTGGGAAAAAGTATTTTATAAATTTTATTGATGACTGCACTCGATTTTGTTATGTATATTTGCTTAATAGTAAGGATGAAACAATTGATGCATTTAAGCAATACAAAAATGAAGTGGAAAACCAATTGAATCTAAAGATAAAAATGATTCAGAGTGATAGGGGTGGAGAATATGAATCTCCTTTTGCAGAGATATGTTGGAATATGGTATTATTCATCAAACTACTGCACCTTATACACCACAGTCAATGGTTTGGCAGAACGGAAGAACAGAACATTAAAGGAAATGATGAATGCCTTAATGATCAATTCTGGTTCACTGCGGAATCTTTGGGAGGAAGCCATCCTTACAACTAATAAAATACTCAATAGAGTACCCCATCGAAAAACACAATCGATTCCATATGAGTTGTGGAAAGGAAGAAAACCCAACTTGAAATATTTTAAAGTGTGGGGGTGTTTAGCCAAGGTAGAGGTTCCTTTACCTAAGAGGGTTAAAATTGGACCCAAAACAATAGATTGTGTCTTTATTGGGTATGCTGTGAATAGTAAAGCCTGTCGATTTTTGGTTCACAAATCTGATAATCCTGAGATTCATGTTAATACGATAATTGAATCAAATAATGCAGAGTTTTTTGAAAATATTTATCCGTATAAAACTGAAAGTGAGTCAACAAGTGAAAGACCTAAACGACCACGAGAAGAATCAATGGAAAATATTCTAACTAGTGAGGAACCTAGGCGAAGTACTCGACAACGAAAATCTGTTTCTTTCGGACCAGATTTTGTAGCACTATTGCTTGAAAATGAGCCTCAAACATTTAAAGCAGCTATGTCTTCGTCAGAGTCAACTTATTGGAAAGAAGCAGTCAATAATGCGATTGAATCAATTTTAAGCAATCACACTTGGGAATTGACTGATTTTCCTCCAGGAAATAAACCTTTAGGATCAAAATGGATCTTTAAAAGGAAAATGAAACCTGATGGGACTATTTACAAATATAAGGCTAGACTGGTAGTCAAAGGGTACAGACAAAAGGAAGGTTTGGACTACTTTGACACATATTCTCTAGTAACAAGGATAACATCAATTAGGATGTTAATAACACTAGCAGCAGTGCATGATCTTAAAATCCACCAAATGGATGTAAAGACAGCCTTCTTAAATGGAGAGTTAGAGGAAGAAATTTACATGGAACAACCTGAAGGGTTTATAGTTCCTGGTAAAGAAAAGAAAGTGTGCAGACTTGTGAAGTCACTTTATGGACTCAAGCAAGCACCCAAACAATGGCATGCTAAATTTGATCAAATAATGTTGGCAAATGGATTCAAGATTAACGAATGTGATAAATGTGTTTACATTAAAAACATTATGAATCATGAAGTCATTGTTTGTTTGTATGTTGATGACTTGTTAATAATGAGTAAAGAAATTGACGATATAAATGCTACTAAGCGCATGTTGTCCAGCAAGTTCGATATGAAAGACTTAGGAGTTGCTGATTTGATTTTAGGGGTCAGGATTATCAAAACTCCCCAGGGACTAGCATTATCTCAATCTCATTGTATTGAAAAAGTATTGGATAAGTTCAATTACTTGAATTTCAATGTAGTCAAAACTCCAATTGATTTAAGTTGTACATTTAAAAAGAATGAAGGTCAAAGTGACTCTCAATTGGAATATGCAAGAGTGTTGGGAAGTTTGATGTATATTATGAATTGCACGCGACCAGATATAGCATGTGCTATTACTAAACTGAGTCGGTACACTAGTAATTCGAATCACACTCACTGGATGGCTATGAAACGTGTGTTGGGTTATCTAAAATGGACACAACATTATGCTTTGCAATATAATAAATATCCTGCTGTCATTGAAGGATATAGTGATGCAAATTGGATAACCGGGTCAAATGATGTAAAATCCACGAGTGGTTATGTATTCATACTTGGTGGAGGAGCTGTCTCTTGGAAATCTTCCAAACAGACATGTATTGCTCACTCCACAATGGAATCTGAATTCATTGCTTTGGATAAGCCTGGTGAAGAAGCGGAATGGCTCCGGAATTTCCTAGAGGATATTCCATTCTGGCCCAAACATGTTGGACCAATTTGCATACATTGCGATAGTCAAGCAGCAATAGGTAGGGCAGGGAGCGTTATGTACAACGGTAAGTCTCGTCATATAAGACGTAGACATAACACCATAAGACAACTGCTCTCTAGTGGAATTATCACAATTGACTATGTAAAGTCAAGCGATAATGTGTCAGATCCACTAACGAAAGGCCTAGTGAGAGAGGCAGTTGAAAGATCATCTAAGGGAATGGATTTACGGCTTAGGACAAGTCAGCATGACGGTAACTCTATCTAGCAGACTGGAGATCCCAAGAGCTAGATTCAAGGAGAAAAACAAAGTTGTGGCTGACGGTTCGACATTGTCAATTAACTCAATCCATTCTCATGATGAAGACAATGTTCAGGAAAAGGTTAAGACTTCAAGGTTTGTTAATGAGGTAATAAAGCTTAAAGTTTTTAATGATTTGCTAAGTTTGGTAGATTTGACCAAATAGTGTATCTACGAGATGACACGGTTAGAAATCACCTATGTGAGTGTGAAGTGGAAGACGCTTCAAAGAGAATTTTATGTCAAAAGCCTATTCTCTATACACTCATGAAACCAGGAGGTGTTCATGGATGAAACGAACACAACCGTAAGAATCATAAACAGTAAAGGGTTAATTGTGTGACATATGGTTGTCTAGGTATACACCAAAGTTTGACGGTTCAAAGATATCACATCTACCGATTGACCGAGTATATCCGACATATGTTCACTACGGAAAGTCCAAGAGGAAACCTACTTATCCAGATGCAATTAATCCTTGCTTGTAAAGTACACAATTGTCCGTGCATTCCTATGTTATAACTATTCCCCATCAATGTGGGGGATTGTTGGGTATGTAGCAAGAATTGATGGGAAATAGAGGGAAGGAGAGGATTTGAAAAGTTTAGAACTTGAAAGGTTGGGAACTTGAAAAGTCCTCTAATGCTCATTGAAAAAGGCAATAGTCCCTCATCGGTAATGAAAATGAAAATAGGAGAGTTTAAATAAATAAACACTCCTATTAATTGTTAAAAGGGTTGGAAAGAGGGACCCCCCTCGCGCCGCCGTCGTCGTCGCTCGCTCGCTTTGGCTTTGGCTTTGGCTTTGGCAAATGATCGATTGAGAGATAATTTATTACAATCAGTAATTTATGATTTTCTTAACACAGATTGGCAACAATTTCTGCTAAATCAATTAGCATTATCAATGTGATATTATAGTTTGGAACTCTGTTCTTAATTAATAATTAGAGCAAACAATTTTACAACTTGATACAAATACACATGTGACCGTACCATAGATGCATCTATTAAATCATAACAGTAAACGGTCCACATGGCAGGTGAACGGGTCCATATTCATATTTTTATATGTTTCAAATAATTTTAGGGGATACAATCCCAATCTTAGCTGGTACAATGATCATTTTATCCCGATAACAAGCTACAAAATAGATTCTTGAAAATTTTCTTAAACATGTAGCCACGTGAATTCTCAATTTCTCTTGCATCACATTTGAATTGTAATGGCCAACCGATTATGCCAACTGATATTTATTCTAGTAAACTTTTAATTTACTTTTGTACGTGATTCCATCATCATGCACATGTTTGTATACAACAAACAACGGGAAAATGGGTAACTTTATACGTAAATATTTATAACCCACTTTGATTGTAGTAATTTGAAGATTACAAATCTTCCCATAATTTAGTCTCAATATAATATTTGTTTTCAATTCTTCCGAAACTTCAAAAGTTTCTTTTGAGACTTACTACAATTCAATATTATGAAACATTTATTCCTCTGGATAGTAACAAATTAGCCCTTTCGAAACTCTCAATTAATTTTGTGTCGTACTATAAATTTCACAACGCCATTCTTATGGTGACCATCTCCTTCAAGGAGAAAATTATTATTATTGTCATGGTTAAAATTATCACATGCCACTTATTTCTTGTCAACGAATGACAAATTTGTATTGTCACACAACAATATTTATTTTGGTCACGACCACAACCTTTATAGAAAATAATTATTCTTTCTTTTGCCTTCCAATAGTTCTTAATAAAACATGCCACAATATTATGTAGTACTCAAAGTATATGACCAAATTGACCATTATGTCACAATATTTTTTTTCAATCTTTCAAACCTCCCATAGAGGTAAGACATGATATTTGTCCAACAGTACATGAGCATGTTATTACTCATACGAACGCAAGTCACATTTTCTTCAAGAAATGGACCATAACCATTTCATACTGTCACGACCCAAAACGAGCCGCGAGTGGCACCCACATTTATCCTCCTATGTGGGCGAACCAACTAATCTGAACCCTAATCATTTACCAATATTTCAACCATAATGAACAAAATACAATGCGGAAGACTAAAAATTTTATTAATATAACCAATAAATAAGCTTCTAAAGTTTAATACTTATTATTATCCCCAAAATCTGGAAGTCATCACACCAAGAACATCTATCCTCAAATTTCTAATCTAAGAGTATTTAAGAAGCTAAAATAGTAAAAGAAATGGTCCATGTCCGAACTTCAAGACATCAAGACATGAAGGAGAGAATCCAGTACGAGCTAGGAATAATAGTTCACCCTGAAATCTGATATGCTGGAGACTGGCTAGAGTTGCGGACGAGTCGAAGTCGATGGCACGTTTGTTGCACTCCACAAATAACAAAGAGAAAAATACAAGTAGGGGTCAGTACAAGGAACACGTAATGAGTAGGTATCATCGGCCAACTCAAAATAGAAAGCAATATATATCTAATAATAATATAAAATCAACTACAATACTGAACAGGTGACAACAACAAGTTTAAGAACCATTGGCCACAACACCAAGCACACCTATGAGGACTCAAGCCTCCACTCCATACTCAGTTGGGAAATAAGTTCTTTAAATTTGAGTGTATTAACATAATTCAAGATTCATTCCCTTTATTCTTCTTGTGTCGGAACGTGACACTCCGATCCCCTACTACTACGTGTCAGAACGTGACACTCCGATCCCCTAATTCTACGTGTCGATTCGTGACACCCGATCCCCTAATACTACGTGTCGGTTCGTGACACCCGATCCCCTAATACTACGTGTCAGTTCGTGACACCTGATCCCCTAATACTACGTGTCGGTTCGTGACACCCGATCCCTTAATCTCATTACTTTAGTTCATCAAGCCTTCCTTTATGTCAAGGCATCATCATTAATAGAGAGATTTTAAGATTTAAGATTCAACAGCCTCATCATTCTAATCCATCACAATTACATAATCACATCATGCAACCACACAATTAAGCATATATAAGACTTTACAATACTACCCAATACATATCAATCGCTATTTAGAGTTTACTATGAAATAACATAAACCATAACCTACCTCCACCGAAGAATCGTGATCAAGCAAGCTACTTCTCAATGCCTTTGCTTTCCTCTTCGCTTCTCCCTTTTCTCGCTCGTTCTCCCTCTCTCTGTTCTTTCTATTTTTCCTTTTCCAGATTCTTTTTCTTTTACCCTAATTATCATATAATTCATCATGATGAAAATAACCCATTATTTATTTTAAAGTTATCTCCATTAACCTTCAAGTAATTAAATTATTAAACTTACCCCACTAATTTCCTAATTATAAGCATGAATAGTCCAAAACACCCCTTAAAAATTTTAGTAGAAATCCGACTCAGTCGAGGTTACGCATCTCGTGACGGTCCATCGTGCCTGCGATGGTCCGTCCTGCAGGGTTGTCACAGAGTTCTGAGACTCAAATTCGGTAAAGGGGTTTGTGACGGTCCGTCGTGTCTACGACGGTTCGTGCTGCAATTCCGTCACGAAGTTCAGAGAGTTGATCCCCGTACCCAGATTTCAGAGTTCAAGTGTTTTGAAACGGAGATCCTCGACGATCCGTCGTGACCATGACGGTCCGTCGTGTGATCCGTCGACACAGTCAGTTTTTTTATCAAAAGTAATTCTACTGCTCGAAACGACTAAATAGGTCGTTACAATAGGTACCAATTTACCCATCGTTCGTCCTCGAACGATCACAAGAAGAAAACAAGGGCGAGAAAGAGTACCTGAATCTGTAAAAAGGTGTGGGTATCTTTCTTGCATATCAACCTCCTTCTCCCAAGTGGACTCTTCAACTGGCCGATTCTTCCATTGCACCTTGATGGATGCAATCTCCCTTGATCTCAACTTGCGGATTTCTCTATCTAGAATAGCAACAAGCTCTTCCTCATAAGACAAATTCTCATCAAGAAGAACTGAATCCCAATGAATAATGTACTTCCCATCCCCATGATATCTTTTCAACATAGACACATGAAATACCGGGTGCACTCCTGAGAGTCCTGGAGGTAATGCCAATTCATAAGCCACCTCCCCCACGCGCTTCAGCACTTCAAATGGACCAATATACCTCGGACTAAGCTTTCCTCGCTTACCAAACCGCATCACCCCTTTCATGGGTGAAACCTTCAGCAAGACTCGTTCACCCTCCATGAAATCCAAGTCTCTAACCTTTCGATCTGCATATTTCTTCTGCCTACTTTGAGCCGCTAAAAGCTTTTCTTGAATGAATTTCACTTTCTCTAATGATTCCCTCAAGAGATCGGTACCCCATGGTCTCACCTCAAATGCATCAAACCAACCAATGGGAGACCTACATCTCCTCTCATACAGTGCCTCAAATGGGGCCATATCAATACTCGAGTGATAGCTAATATTGTAAGAAAACTCTGCTAAGGGTAAGAAGTTATCCCAATGACCACCAAATTCTATCACACATGCACGAAGCATATCCTCCAACACCTGAATCGTTCGCTCAGAGTGTCCATCTGTTTGAGGGTGGAATGCAGTACTAAGATCCAACCTAGTACCTAATTCATCATGCAATGTTCTCCAAAACTTAGAAGTAAATTGCGTACCTCTATCTGATATGATGGAAAGTGGAACTCCATGCAATCGAACAATTTCTGAGATATAGAGTTTGGCTAACTTCTCTGCATTATAGGTCACCTTGACCGGAATGAAGTGAGCAGACTTAGTTAATCTGTCCACAATTACCCAAATAGAATCAAACTTACCCAATGTCTTTGGAAGACCAACCACGAAATCCATTGCAATTCTTTCCCACTTCCATTCAGGAATGGGCATTCTCTGAAGTGTTCCTCCGGGCCTCTGGTGTTCATACTTTACCTGTTGACAATTCGGGCATTGGGCAACAAAATCAGCAATGTCACGCTTCATCCTACTCCACCAGAAATGCTGTTTTAGGTCACGATACATCTTGGTTGTACCTGGATGTATAGAATATCCTGAACTATGAGCCTCTGTAAGAATAGTGTGGATCAAATCATAAACACGGGGCACACATACCCTTCCATTAATTCTTAAAACGCCTCCTTCATCAATTATTGGCTTTTTAGCCTCTCCTCGCAACACCATATCCCAATTTCGGCTCAGCTTCTCATCATCAAATTGTTTTCCCTTAATCTTGTCAAGAAAAGAAGATCTTGCCTCCACACAGGCCAAAAATCCTCCTTTCTCTAGTACTTCCAGCCTCATAAAGTCATTAGCCAGAGTCTGAACCTTTCTAGCCAATAGGCGTCTAGAAACCAGTAAGTGGGCTAGACTTCCCATGCTCCCTGTTTTTCTACTTAAAGCATCTGCCACCACATTGTTTTTTCCTGGGTGATACAATATAGTAACATCATAGTCCTTCAGTAGTTCCATCCATCTCCTCTATCTCAAATTCAAATCTTTCTGAGTAAAGACATACTGTAAACTACGATGATCTGTATAGACTTCACACTTAACCCCATATAGATAATGTCTCCATTGCTTTAATGCAAACACGACTGCAACCAACTCCAAATCATGGGTCGGATAGTTACGTTCATGCACTTTTAATTGCCTTGAAGCATAAGCAATCATATTTATCTCTTGCATTAGCACTGCACCCAACCCGGAATAAGATGAATCACAATAAACAATGAAATTCTTGCCTTCCACTGGCAAGGTAAAAATTGGTACAGTAGTCAACAAGGTCTTGAGGTTCTGGAAGCTTTCTTCACATTCGTCCGACCATACAAATGGAACATTCTGCTTAGTCAAATTTGTCATTTGGGAGGCAACAAAAGAAAATCCCTTGACAAATTGACGGTAGTAGCTAGCTAAACCAACAAAGCTCCTTACCTCTGTAACATTGGTAGATCTTACCTAACTCTTCACTGCTTCGATCTTAGAAGGATCCACCATCACCCCATCCTTAGAAACCACGTGCCCCAAGAAAGACACTGAATCTAGCCAAAATTCACATTTGGAAAATTTGGCATAAAGCCTTTTCTCCCTCAACACTTCCAATACAATTCTCAAATGCTCCTCATGTTCTTTCCTGCTCTTTGAGTATACCAGTATATCATCAATAAACAAAATGACAAAGAGATCCAGATATGGCTTAAAAATTCCGTTCATCAGGCTCATGAAAGCAGCAGGGGCATTCGTTAGTCCAAAAGACATTACTAAGAATTCATAATGCCCATACCTGGTTCGAAAAGCAGTCTTTGGCACATCTGCTGCCCGTATTTTCAATTGAGGATAACCAGACCTCAAATCGATTTTTGAGAAGGTACAAGCACCTTGTAACTGATCGAACAAATCATCAATGCGAGGAAGAGGATACTTGTTCTTAATAGTTACCTTATTCAGTTGCCTGTAGTCTATGCACATCCGAAAACTCCAATCCTTCTTCTTCACAAATAAGACAGGAGCACCCCAAGGGGATGCACTTGGCCTAATAAAACCTTTACCTAACAAATCTTGAAGTTGGGCCTTTAACTCCCTTAACTCTGCTGGAGCCATTCTATAAGGGGGTATGGAAATGGGGCGAGTACCCGGCTCCAGATCAATACAAAAATCAATATCCCTATCCGGTGGCATACCGGGAAGGTCTGCAGGAAACACATCCAAAAACTCAAGGACTATCGAAACAGACTCAATCGAAGGTACTTGGGAAGTATCATCCCTGAGATGTGCCAAGAAAGCTAAATAACCCTTACTAACCATTCTCTTAGCACGAAGAAAGGAGATGATACGAACAGGGGTGGAAGTATAGTTACCCTCCCACACTAGCGGATCTGTCCCAGGCTTGGCCAATGTCACAGTTTTGGCATTACAATCTAAGATTGCAAAATTTGGAGAAAGCCAAGTCATAACCATAATTACATCGAAATCAACCATCTCTAGAATAATCAAGTCTACATGAGTATTGTTCCCCACAAAAGTCACAAGACAAGACCTATACACCTTCTCAACTACCACAGACTCACCCACAGGAGTAGAGACACGAATAGGCATGTCAAGCAAATCACAATGTAAATCAAGACCAATAGCAAATGAGGAAGATGCATATGAAAATGTGGATCCAGGATCAAATAATACAGAAGCCATGCAATCACAAACCAAAAGATTACCTGTGATAACAACATCAGATGTCTCCGCTTCAGACCTCCCAGGGAAAGCATAACAATGGGCCCTATCACCTGTCTGCCCGTTGCCCCTACCATGTTGCGCTGCAGTAGCTCCAGTTTGCCCGCCACCCCGGTTGATTTGGTGACCTCCATTACCTTGGCCACCACGTCCTCCAGAATAGCGACCTCTTCCATGACCACCTCTACCTCTGACTATTGGGGGTCTAACTCTGTTTTGGACAATATCTCCTAATATGTCCAGTCTCCCCACATCCATAACACTCTCTGGGGTCAAGCATAGGTCTTTGTGAGAACGACGAAGTCTGGGGATAACCTCCAAACTAAGTGGAATGTTGGCTGGTTTGCGATGGACCCCCAGCTACACCCTGCAGTGAAGACTGAGTAGGTTGGGCTGGGTAACCTCCTGAACTCTTCCCTCTGGAGTAAGAACCACTAAACTCACCTCCCTTAGGAAACTTCTTAGATGTCGAGGCCATGGTGAAATCGTCTGGCTTCACCCCCTCCACATCTATCACAAAATCAACCACTTCTTGAAAGGATTTTGCTGCAGCAGCTTCTTGTAAGGCCGGAATCTGCAATTCTGACCTCAATCCCTTCACAAAACGGTGAATCCGCTCTTGTGGACTGAAGCAAAGTTGGGTGGCATACCTGGATAGTGCACGAAACATAGCCTCATAAGCAGTAACATCCTGCCTTGCTCTAAGCTTAGGAACTCATCTCTCCTCCTATCCCTCAAAGTCCGGGGTATATACTTCTCCATAAATAAGCTAGAGAATGATGCCCAAGTCATATGTAGTGCTTGTGCTGGTTGACACTCAACATACGACCGCCACCACATTTTGGCATTCCCCTGAAACTGATAGGTCACAAACTCAATGCCAAATCGTTCTACTATGCCCATCTTATGTAGCAACTCATGACAATCAACCAGAAAATCATAAGCATCCTCAGATTCAGCACCCTTGAAGACTGGAGGTTTCAACTTCAAGAATTTAGTGAAACGTTCATGCTGATCACTCGTCATTATAGGCCCTGTGGTCAATCGAGGAAACGTGCCTACTTCCAATGAGGCATCCATGCGGGGAGCCACAACAGCTGCATGTTGTACTCCCGGAACCTGAGGTGCTGGTGCAGAAAACACTGGAGGTGCCTGGCCCTGGTCAGATAACCCGCTAAGATAAGCAAGAACCTGGTTAATCATCTCTGGGGTAGGTTGGGGTGGTAACTCCTCATCTTGCACTTGCTCATTTTCCCCTTCCTCACCCTCTCTTACTACCTCATCAGTCGGTGGAGGAGTCACTGCCCTAGTACTAGTTGGACCAGGTGTTTGTCCTCTACCTCTAGAGGACGTCCTCCCGCGACCTCTACCATGGCCTCTTGCCACTGCTCCTCTTCGAGCTACAGCCCCAGTGGCTGGCTCAGACGCATCCTGTCTTGCCGGTGTTGGTGTTGGCACAGTTGTTGCTCTAGTTCTAACCATTTGCGAAATAGAGCGAGGATGTCAGATACCAATTTGTATCACCTAGATACCAATTGGATCCAAGTAATAGCACGAAAGAAAGAAAGAATGGAATTTTCCTAAAGTCCTATAGCCTCTCAAAGAAAAACCGTTCCTTAAGACTCTACTAGACTCGTTCTTGTGTGATGAGACCAACGAACCTAACGCTCTGATACCATGTTTGTCACGACCCAAAACGAGCCGCGAGTGGGCACCCACATTTATCCTCCTATGTGAGCGAACCAACTAATCTGAACCCCAATCATTTACCAATATTTAAACCATAATGAACAAAATACAATGCGGAAGACTAAAATTTTTATTAATATGACCAATAAATAAGCTTCTAAAGTTTAATACTTATTATTATCCCCAAAATCTGGAAGTCATCACACCAAGAACATCTATCCTCAAATTTCTAATCTAATAGTATTTAAGAAGCTAAAATAGTAAGAAATGGTCCATGTCCGAACTTCAAGACATCAAGACGTGAAGGAGAGAATCCAGTCCAAGCTAAGAATAATAGCTCACCCTGAAATCTGATATGCTGGAGACTGGCTAGAGTTGCGGACGAGTCGAAGTCGACTGGCACGTTTGCTGCACTCCACAAATAACAAAGAGAAAAATACAAGTAGGGGTCAGTACAAGGAACACGTACTGAGTAGGTATCATCGGCCAACTCAAAATAGAAAGCAATATATATCGAATAATAATATAAAATCAACTACAATACTCAATAGGTGACAATAACAAGTTCAAGAACCATTGGCCACAACACCAAGCACACCTATGAGGACTCAAGCCTCCACTCCATAATCATTTGGGAAATAGGTTCTTTAAATTTGAGTGTATTAACATAATTCCAGATTCATTCCCTTTATTCTTCTTGTGTCAGAACGTGACACTCCGATCCCCTACTACTACGTGTCGGAACGTGACACTCCGATCCCCTAATTCTACGTGTCGATTCGTGACACCCGATCCCCTAATACTACGTGTCGGTTCGTGACACCCGATCCCCTAATACTACGTGTCAGTTCGTGACACCCAATCCCCTAGTACTACGTGTCGATTCGTGACACCCGATCCCTTAATCTCATTACTTTAGTTCATCAAGCCTTCCTTTATGTCAAGTCATCATCATTAATAGAGAGATTTTAAGATTTAAGATTCAACAGCCTCATCGTTCTAATCCATCACAATTACATAATCACATCATGCAACCACACAATTAAGCATATAGAAGACTTTACAATACTACCCAATACATATCAATCGCTATTTAGAGTTTACTATGAAATAGCATAAACCATAACCTACCTCCACCGAAGAATCGTGATCAAGCAAGCTACTTCTCAATGCCTTTGCTTTCCTCTTCGCTTCTCCCTTTTCTCGCTCGTTCTCTCTCTCTCTGTTCTTTCTATTTTTCCTTTTCCAGATTCTTTTTCTTTTACCCTTATTATCATATAATTCATTATGATGAAAATAACCCATTATTTATTTTAAAGTTATCTCCATTAACCCCCAAGTAATTAAATTATTAAACTTACCCCACTAATTTCCTAATTATAAGCATGAATAGTCCAAAACACCCCTTAAAAATTTTAGCAGAAATCCGACTCAGTCGAAGTTACGCATCTCGTGACGGCCCGTCGTGCCTGCGATGGTCCGTCCTGCAGGGTTGTCACAGAGTTCAGAGACTCAAATTCAGTAAAGGGGTTGTGACGGTCTGTCGTGCTATGACGGTCCGTGCTGCAATTCCGTCGCGAAGTTCAGAGAGTTGATCCCCGTACCCAGATTTCAGCGTTCAAGTGTTTTGGAACGAAGATCCTCGACGATCCATCGTGACCATGACGGTCCGTCGTGTGATCCATCGACACAGTCAGTTTTTATCAAAAGTAATTCTACTGCTCGAAACGACTAAACAGGTCGTTACACATACATACTAAAGAAGTTTTTATTAGAAACTCATTGTCATGCTTTTATATTATCAAATTGATGTGACTTGCTTCAACATCACTTTGATAGGTCAAATGTACAAAATGTACTACTACTTTGATTCTTATATTTTGATGGAAGATTTACAAAACATTCCAAATTGGGTTGCACCAATAACAATGTGGTTAATAACATTTCATAACACTTTGATAGATAAAACTTACCTTTAACAATTACCTTCACATTTGAAGGATCATTTTAAGAAACAATGTGTCCAATAACCCTTTATATAATTTTAATGGACATATTACCTTCACATTTGAAGAAACATCTTAAGAACCCACAATGTTCTTCCTTTTAATTACCACAATGATGACCATTAACATTTTATCATACCCATATTCATACATTCAACCACTTGTCATTTTTCAAACATATTAATACACTGCTACCACATTCACATAAGAGAATGGAGAAAATTAATTGGTTAAATTTCATGACTTTCAGTCAAAAGTATAAAACTTTTATTTTAGTCATCATCATATCATCACTATAGTGCATTAGGACTTAAATCCAATGTCTTACTCATGTAAAAACATCTTTGGTCACAAATCAATGAGACTTGAAACCAACTTCTTATAATTATGGTGCACCAAGATTTTAACTCGATACCCACTTGGTGCAGTGAAATCTCAACTCACCGTCTTACCCTCAACCAATGCCTTAAATAAATCAAATGCATTATAAAAAATAAGTATCAAAAATCATAAATATAATTTGAACTTGACTTCATATACAAGAAAAATGAATAAAATAAATTAATTAGAACAACATGTTAGAATCATATAAAATTCCCAAGTTAAAATAGATTCAAACATTTTAATAGTCCCTCAGAGTATTGTTATGAAGATTATTATAATTTATTAACCATTTTAGAATAAAAATAAAACAAGCTTTTTTAGAACAAATAATATATATGATATGAAGTATATCATGCAATCGAAAAATTACTAGAATAATTCATAAAAATCACCTACGTCATTGAATCTTGACGGAGAATGAGCAACTCGTGCTGATAACGTATAGTTAAACTTAAGAACAAAAAAAAAACAATATAAAGAGGAAGATAAGAAGAATATAAACAAGAGGAACAATATAAGATAACTTTCTTTCTTTGAACTTTTCACCAAATCTTCAAGTGTATACAATATGAAGTCTATGTCTCTATTTATAGTGTAACATAGAGGCATACAAAAGGTTAGTCATAAACATGACATTAATATGAATATAATATAGAGGTTATAAAAGTGAAAGGTTACAAGAATAATGGTTATAAAGGTGGAGATTATGGTTATGTTCATAGTGGAGGAAAATAATAGATATAATAGGTGAGTAACTTCTTGGTATAGTGGACATCTACAATATATTATTTTATAACAAACTATATTCTTTATGTTTATTTTTTAATTTTTTTTTATCAATTCTTGTATTTTTGTTAATAATATTTAGTCAAAACTTTTATTTATTCTTCAATTAAATTAATATAATTTCCGTGTGAATATTGGTTTGAATTATTATTTTAAAAATAATTCAAATAAATTCTAATTAAACTAGTTTTGTTAAAATTCTATTAACATGTAATCAAATTCAAATATTTAATTAAGGTCCCCCTTTCTTAAAAATTAAAAGTGTTGTTTAACTATTGTTTCAAGTAAATATTGTAAGTTGTTTTATAATCATTTTTTAAAAAAATAGTCAAAATATATTTTTAGCCAAGTCGCAGGATAATCGCATGTTAGCGGGCGCTTCAAATACATTAAAAACCTTCTTGAAGCGTAAATAAGAACCTGTTACCATTTTCTCTAAATTTTTAAAGACTCAGTCTGTTAGAGTCTTTTTAAATTAAATTTTCTTAATTTCTTTAAAAGTTAAGTGACGATTCTTTCTAAGTATTTTTCTCAAATTATTTTATACTTAGAACATTTCAAAAAATAATTTTCTAACGACAGTAAAATTACGACATAACATCCTAACTGAGGTCTGTTAATAACTGTCTGAAGATGCTCTGTACTCAACAAAGAAAAAGCAAGTGCAGTATCAGTACATGAAACCACAATGTATTGGTAGGATCACAGGTTACTATAGTAAGCAAAATATACGCAGGTAATTACAACACAGTAAACACACATACATAATGTGTAATTTAATTATCATTTTATGAGCAATTTTCAATTTCTCAATATCAATGACAAGAAGATATGAATGTAACAATCACAAATGGTCCTCTCATGGAAACCACCTCCAAATTGTTAGTGTGTCTGGACGTGACACATGATCAAATATATGTGTGTCGAAACGTGACACCCGATCCAATATATATGTCAGAACGTGACACTCGATCCTATATATATTTGTCGTAACGTGACACCCATATGTACTGAAACGTGACCATTCGATTTAGTCAACAGAACCACATTCACAATCACACCCATAATGAATAATGCATATAGTCACACGGTCAAATAACAAGTTCATGTCATGTAATTGTTCATCTAATGATTATTTCATTATATTCTATTCATGTTTCCTTATTCACATACATACATGCATATAATGGAGTAATTTATGGGCATATATAACACACTCGTAATTCAAACCATCACCTTCCTAGAAATCAAGACCGAATACTCTTAAGACACTTGATCCTTTTCTTTCTGAGGTCTTGCCACTTGTTCTTGGTCTAAATCAATTAATTAATGCAAGGATCAATAAACAAGGGCTAATTTACCCAGATTATAAAAAAATATCAACTCAAGGGAAAACCAATGATCCTAATGCTCAAATGGGGCTTCTCTCACCATTAACTTCAAGTCAAAACCCTCCTACAATGATACTTAACAAGGATTATAATTCTAAGAATCGAAATACAAATTAAGGGAGTAATTTATTTACCTTTGACGCGAGAATTCGTGGAAATTTGATGAGAAACTGCCCTTGGTCGTCTCTTAGCTCTTAAGAATGAGATTTTGCAGACAATAACATTTTTGAGGATTTTCTCCGGTTTAAGTTACGATTGGCCCACCACGGCGGACCCTATCCCGCCACAGCGGGCTCGCCCTAGCAGAATATACACCGCCCTGATAGCTAGTACGGAGATAGAAACAAAAAATTTGAGCTTCAAGCTCCAATTTCCCAACACACCTCAAATCTTGACGTTCTAAAACTACCCTTTCATGCCAAGATCAGTTTCAGGAGTTCTACTCGTTTAAATTTAATTCCATAAGTCGTACATGCTCTTTGACGTCTTGACTATCCACTCACGTGATCAAACTCATAATTAAATCCTTCATTCATTATTGAATTTTCTTAGACCTCGTTAGGCTTAGATTTCATCCAAGTCTGGCCTAGGTGAGAAATTTCTAAGTTACTACTCAACAGTTTTTTGGACCAAATTATTTTCCTATTGGCTTTTCCATAATGATGGGAACATGTCGTTACACTTCTACATTTGAAGGGTATTGTGATACAACCTGGATCTATGATTTAGATAAGGCAAATTGCACTAGTAGATATGTGTTCACCTTAGGTGATGTTGCAATATCCTGAAAATAAGCTAAACAGACAATCATTGCTAGATCGATTATGGAGTTCGAGTTTGTATCTCTGGAGCTAGCTGGTTTTGAGGTTGAATGGTTAAAAAATTCTTACGAATATCTCTTTAATAAAAGGATGAATTGCCCTTTGTATACATTGTGATTGTGAAGCCGCAATTGCTATTGTGAAGAATAAAATTATAAGAGCAGACACATTACATTGATGCATGATGTTGTTGAGTAGTTGTTGAGAGATAAAATAATTGCAATTGATTATGTGAAGTCAGAATTGAATTCAATTGATTGACGAACTAAATCCATAGGAAGAAAATGAATTCATCAAACCCTAATAGAGATGGGTTTAAGGCCAATCTGGTTGTCTATAAAGATGGTAACTCAACCTATGTGATTGAAGATCCTATGAAGTAGGTTCAGATGGGCAATAACAAGTCAATACTGACACTACACACAACTGAGAGTTCTTGAATTTGTATAAAATGAGGGATGAGTAATTTACTCTTAATGAATTCATTGTCCGTGATTAAGAATGATGTATTTAAATCATTATACACTTGATCAGTTCACATATATGAGAAGTGAGTGGCGCTCGTGTGAGACTTTGACCTAGTCTCTAGAGCTCTCGTGATATCATGCAGACACATTACTTATTGGCGCAAAACCACGTTGAACAATGAAATTATTGAGGTCAAATGACGATTGATAAAGTCTTTGATTTACAGGTCAAATGACGATTGATAAAGTCTTTGATTTACGATAAGAATTATTGATTCATAAAAAAATTATATTTCACCAATAATTTTGTTAACTAAATTTTAGCAATCTAAATTTGATTTATAATCCGAACGACACCAAATTTATTGCATTGTCCATGAAAATCGAACAAGTTGTAATACTCTTTTTGCTATAAATTCTTTTAAAATATGTGGGGAATTGTAAGTGAATATTTTTTTTCAAATGAATTTATTTTTACGGCACACTTGAAAACAAATGGCTTCTTGGATGAAGCTTTATTATCCAAGTGGCCGTCAACATGTCTTCTGTTCTGTAAATAACTTTCAATTCCTTCTTTCAAGTAAAGATTAAATCCCAACAAATTTTTTCCACTTACTCTTGCACTATCTTTTTTATCTTTCTGTTTTAGGTTAAATAATTATTTTGACATTTATTTATTATTTTATTTTCACTAATAACTTTTAATGTTAATTAATTTGATGATTCATGTATTCTCTATTTAAATGTGGAAGATTTGTTTAGTCGTGAGAAAACATTTCATATCATTGAGATAGTTTCTTAAGACAATGCATAACAAGACTCAACTATTAATCTTCTGCACTAATATTTATATATCATCATGGTAATATTATCTAGTTTCTAATATTATTATTTTACTAAATAATACTCCTCATTTTCAAAAAGAATAATTTGGTTTGACTTGGCATAAAGTTTAAGAAAATAAAGAATACTTTTGAATCTTGTGGTCTTAAATTAAAGTTATGTGAAATGTAAAAAACTGTCCTTTAATCTTGTGGCATTAAATATATCACGTGAAAAATTAAAATCAAAATGTTACCAAAAAAAGAAAGAGATCATTCTTTTTTAGACGGAATAAAAAGAAAAAGAGTTCATTCTTTTTTTTTAAGGAAGAGAGTAAGTTACATTATTATTGTGTTATTTGCATTGTTCCCCGGAGGAATGATTGCCACAAAATTTCATTTTCTATTTTAAAAAATGTTATAGTTGAAGAAGTTAATTATGTATTATTATACTACTATATATCTCTCATTTTAATCCTTGATTTGCACCCACAAGAATTTTTCCACCAAACACAACTTCTAATTAAAAATAATTGCACTTGTGAACTTACATTTTGTATTAATATATAATATGGTGTCTACCTTGCTTATAACCAAATAGTAATCCATTAGTTTAATCAATATTTTCTAATTGAACTATAAGCAACTATTTGGTTTTTGAAAACCTAAAGCTCTTCCTCCAGCATTAGCACAAGAAGCTTCAGCTGGTTGATTTTTATAGCTAAGATTTACATCTTCTAGTGATATCCCACTACATGGATATTTTTTGCTACAATCAAATTTCACCGCAACTTCCGTCGCTGATGTTCCACGTATGTCTCGATAGTTAATGTCACTGATCTTTACACCCGAGCCCTAAATATAATTTTAAGAAAACAAAAAACAATATACATAAGAAATAGTCTACAAATGTAAAAATAAACAATTACTAATTAATCACTTACTTGGTGAGGACAATTTTCATTGTTAGGGCAATAATTTTGATCAATAATAATAGGGTTTTGAACATTCATCATAACAATATGTTGGAAAAGAATATTTTTGACAAATCCATAGCTTGATCTTGCCCATGTTTTTACTCTCAATCCATTTTGTGTTCCTTTAAACGTTACGGTTTTAACCGTAACATTTTGTACTCCAGGTTCTTGTAATTCCCAGCCTAAACTCCCAATGCTGTGGATTAGGTAAAGGAATCAAAACAAGTACTGAACATCGTTTATATAAATTGAGACGGAAAGAGTTATGATTGAAACCTTATTCCATGACCGGGTCCACATGCTATGTTTTCAATCCATAAGTTAGAGGTGCCAGGGCCAATTGAGATACAATCATCTCCAGTACCAATACGTGAGTTCATTATTGTAACTCTAGATGAATATTGGACGTGAATACCATCAGTGTTTGGACTGTTTCCTGGCGCGGAGATCTTTACTCCTTGTAGCTTCACATTTTCACAATTATCTACCAAAATGTGGAACATTTGGCTGTTTTGTGATGTTAATCCAATGATATTTATGTTGCTTGAGTTCGAAAATGTAACTCCCTGAGAAATAACAAATGCATATAGATTGTTAGAAGTACTCTGTCTGTTTCAAAAAGAGTGTCATGGTTTGACTTGACATGGAGTTTAAGAAACATGAAGAAGACTTTTGAATCTTATGGTTTTAAATTAAAGTTATGTCAAATGTACAAAATTGTCTTTTAATCTTGTAGCCTTAAACGTGTCATGTGGAAAACTAAAATTAAAATGTTACCAAAAAAAGAAAGAAATCATTCTTTCTGAAACATAATAAAAAGGAAAGTAAGTCGTTCATTTTGAACAGAGGGAGTATTATTTTTTCA
Organism: Solanum peruvianum; assembly: GCA_027705065.1. Taxonomy (NCBI): domain Eukaryota; kingdom Viridiplantae; phylum Streptophyta; class Magnoliopsida; order Solanales; family Solanaceae; genus Solanum; species Solanum peruvianum. Next base: position 9,275,833 of record JAKWJD010001766.1, on the reverse strand, counting down.
CAAATAATATACACTACTTTTAATCATATACTCCCACCGTCTCATTTTATATGAATTAATTTGACTTGACAAAAAATTTAAGAAAGAAATAAAGACTTTTGAAACTTTTGATCTAAAACAAGTAATACTTAGATACTTGTGTGACTATAAATCTTTTAGTTATTAACAATAAAATGAGTATTTTAAAGTTAATAAATGTCATTTTATGATATAGACTAAAATAGGGAGTAAGTTATAATAAATGGGAGAGAGGGTGTATACCATTGTTCCTTGAGGACAATTGTTGCTAGACGTTTTGCAAGCCCAAAGACTAGTAGCTTGTCCATCTAAGGTTCCTCCATAGATGGAAATTCCATCAACTCGTTCAAATTTGATCCAATTTTCTTCGTTTCTATTGACATTATAATCCGATGGAGCTAGAATAGTGCCATCGATACGTAAGGTAATAGACTTACTCTTGCATTTTTGGCCTTGAAAATATGCATTTTTAAGCAAGTAACTTCCTTGTGGTATGTAAATGGTGGATGGGCTAGTTGATGCACATGCTGCATCCCATGCACTCATAAAGGCTGTCGATGAATCGATTTTGCCATTCGATTTTGCTCCATAGTTTTTGATGTTATATATAGCAATGGAAGAGTTGAAGAGCAAGAAGAAGATTGTGAAAAAGAGTGGGAGATTTTTGACTAAGAAACTCATTTTTTTAGCTTGTTTGTGTTATTTATTCAATAAGTCACAAGGTTGATCAAATGTTAATTGGAGGGTGGATGTGGAATTGAAGATGGATTTGAAAGGAATTTATAGACTTTAATTTGTGTTAGTCATCAATCTTAACGTCTTGCCAAACCCTCCATTAAGAAAAAAAAAACTCTCAGTATTTCATTTATGTGACATCCTTTAACTTGATACAATATAGTAAAAAAAATTTTTAAAACTTGTGATCTAAAACAATTTTTAGATATTCGGGTGACTGATCAGAATCATTTCGTTAAAAAAGATATATATTTTTAATTATAATAAAAAAATATTCTTTTTAAAACTAATTAAAAAAAAATAATGCCATGTAAAGATAGTAGGAGAGAAAACTATGTTGATCCTTTAAGACGTTGACGTGAGTTAGGTTTTGGGCAACTATAATTCATATTTGATCTTGTTGAGGAAGACTTTTTAGTCTAAAATGTAACATTATTAAGTCGATAGCTAATTGGATTTCTACATGTTTAACGGAAAAGTTAGTTACATGAAGACTTTCTGGCACATAGAATATGTATCATTAATTAGTTATTAATTATTGGCAATTTGGCATAATACGTAAATATAATATAATTTAATTAGGCTTTGTAATTTTAGTATAAATAGTAGATAATTTAAATTTGTATAAAATTAAATAAGTAGACACACACGTCCTATATGACATAATATGCTATAGTATAATACGCTATTTTGAGTGTATCTCATCACATGAATTACCATGTAGAACAGTTGCGCTTACTTTGTTATAACTCTGTACTCAATTTAAGAATTTTCTTATATTTTTCTTTCTGCCTTAGTGTTAAATACCATATGAAGTAATATAATAAATGGGCTATGCCCAATTTTGAATTTTAAAAAACACTATATGAAGTAATATAAGTCAAATTTAGAGTTATAAAACCATATATATTAATAAGGTTATTTTGGTAAAGGACGTTTTAAATAAATATGAATCGCGTAATATGAAGCGAAGGAAGTATATGGCTATATATGAATTTTTTAAAATTTATGATATTAAATATATCATAATATTTGTCTGGTTATAATTAAATCCTTTCTATTAAAGGCAATATTGAAAGTGTAATGTTCATTCAATAAAATGATTTTATTCTTGTAGGAGTGAAGTAAAGAAAATGTATGAAATAAATTGAAACACACTAAAAAAGTATATATTTGTCAATTAACTATAAAGAAGTTCAACAAAAGTTCAACTACATGAAATTTAACAATATTACATGTGGATATCTTTTTCAACAAGTATTTCTTGAAATCACACTCACATTTTCAATGATAAGAAGTCGTTTATCCACTTCCTGCATTAGGTATTAGAAGTTGGTATTATTATTTATCTGATTTGGATTGACTTTTGGTTTTTGACGATTGACTTGTAAGACAAAAGTAATAAACTAAAATTCATAACTTATTATTTTTTTACTTATTTTTTTTTATTTTGACTTAAATTAGTGTTTAAAAATGTATTTTAAGTATATACAACTTAAAAACACATTAAACAAATCAAATTAAACATACTCGAAATACTTTAATTTTTAATTAAACCTCATTAAAATTTCCTCCTAGTTCGATAGGAACAATATGATGATATGAATATTTTTTTTTTTAGAAAAGAAACCTAATAATCTTTTGTTGTTGTCCTCTTTCAGAAAGTAGTTAAACTTACTTCCGGACTGGTAATGTGTCAATATCATAATCCAATTTTCCATAATGAAGTCATTGCTATAGAATATAATATATATTCTTCTTAAAGGAGAATTGGAAATAAATGAAGAGAAAGGGAAACAATTTTTATTGGGTCCTTTTTAAGTGCAGGTATATATTAAATAGACATAATTACATAAAAAATAATATTTTTTAATTTGGTTTTATTTCACATTAATGTCCTCTAACTAATAGTGTACATAATCGAACTAAACTGTAAATCGAGTTAAATAGAAAAAAATCCGACTAGTGGTTGGTTTGATGTTGAAAAAAAACTCCGACTATATTTAGGTTGATTTGATTTTAACTAAAAAAATCAATCCGAGAACAAACCAACCCAACATTATATATATAATTTTAAAATTTTATTTTATATATAAATTATTTACTTTGATATAATTTTTAAATGTTTCTTTACTTTTTCATAGTTGTTATCTTTTAGTATATTATTTCAAGTTTAAAATTTAGAATTTTGAATGGTTCCATAAAGATTATAGTCCAGAGATGTTGGTAGTTATACTAAAACTTAAACGAAAATCAAATTAGTACTAATGCAAAAAGAAAATCAATTTAATACTGAAAATGATATAATATTAAATATTTGTTCTTTTTGGTTTTACATTGGTTTAGACAATTTAAATACATAATCTAATTTTAATTTTCTTTAATTTTTAGTCGTATAACTAATACTTATTAAACTTATTTAAGCATGATTTAATACTTTTAAATTATGATCATTTTCGTTACGACTTGTTAATTTGCAATATTTGTTTTACGCGATTTCATTATTATTATTATTATTATTATTATTATTATTATTATTATTATTTGAATAATTTAGTGTTATTAATCGTATAATTTGTTTGTGTTATTTTCTTTAAAAAAATCCTTAGATAGTTGTATATTGGTAGAACTGAAGAAATATTTGAAGTACAAGTAAATTATATGTTTGTATGAGTACTTTATCGAAAAAATCCAAAAAAATTCGATAACCCGAAAAACTTGAAAAACCCGAGGTTAAAAAATCCGAGTTTTATTGATTTGGTTTGATTTATAGATTTAAAAATCATAAGTAGACACTTAAAATCATATAAATTGAATAAACACACATGCCCTACGTGAAACATGACAATCTGTGTCCTACGTAGTGTCCTATATACATTATGCCACATAAGATTCATGTGTCTAGTTATTCAATTTTATATAAGTTTTAGTGCGTACGTACACTATCCATAATTGGATGATATGAATGCGAAATGAGATCAAATAAAATAACATATTTATCTATCATGCCTATTTGTTAACTTACTGTAGACAATAAAATTCGCGTCGAGAAAACAATAATCAAGAACGGAAAATTATAGCAACAATCGATTTTATTATTTCAAGTGCGAGTGTTACAATCTCTATAATTCCTCTGAATTCGCCTTTTCAAATATAAATTCAAGGGCTTTAAAGCTTGTACTTGAATCTATGATGAACTTGAACTTGAACTTTATCTTGATCTTGACTTTTGTTTGAACTCAAGGGCTTCGAGCTTGTTCTTGAATTCGGTAGTCTTGATCTTGATCGTTCTTGAACTTGAATGCTTGAATTCTTAAACTTGTAGCTTTGTAGAGAATTAAATGGCGTTTGTACCACAAAGTTTCTCTAGCTTCTTGTTTAGAATTTTCTGTCTCTTTTCTGAATTATGAGGACCCCTATTTATAGTTTTAGATAGAGGAGTTGCGATTGGAATAGGATTCCATTCAGCCAATCAGATTAAAATGACATGGCATTTGGGCTTTATGGACCGGGCTTGTCATCTTTGACACATGTCATGATTCTATTGGTTTTCTTATTTGACTTGGCATGTCACATCATCTGCACACGTGGCGCCAAGATGGGCTCTAGAATGAGATGAGATTGGGTTTAACAAATTGGGTTCATCAAATGTAGCCCAAATCAATTAATTTAGACTTTAATTAAATCCATATTTATTGGACTTAAATGTTTAACTCAATTATATCAATCCACAATATTTATTTGGATTAATATATTAACGAATTCAATATAATCCGAATCATTTTATAAATTTATATTTAATAAATTTTAAATGATTACACTTACCTTCAAATTAATAAAAGTAGTGAAGTGACTACTAAAAAATGTCTACAAAAAGATGGAGGCTTTTATCTTTTATCTTAAAAAAATCAGAAAAAATTGCAAATTTTATTTTTTTAATAGTGATTGGTATTAGTAGAATTTATTAGAATGTTGAATCTAAATTTGCGATATATACCAATTTGATCAACTTTGAACAAAAAAAGTGTTGCACCTCATTTTAAACTGGTCAAAATGCCTCAAGGCTATGTTTCCTTTGATTTTAGTTCACAATCATTACCTAATTTTAGAAAATGTTAGGAAATATATTTGCTTTGATGATATGTCCCTCTGTTAGTCCAAAATTTGTGAAATTCTAGGTAAGAGTTCTATTTATTATGAGAGATTGATGTTAGACATTTTTCAGAATTTATCGCGAGATAATTCATAAATATAGTTAGATATACAACAACAACCAATAATCAATCAATTTTGTCTAGTCGTATAGGCGAAGTCTGAAAAGATAGAGCATATCAAAGCTACTATCCTCAGGCCGAGTAACGGACAGAAAAATACAAAAATAAAGAGGACAGAAAATAATAGAAAAAGCATAATACATTATCCAAACAGGACCAATAAGAACTACACTATTGTTGTTAATGGTCAGAATACTCAAAGATTTGATGCAGCTAAAGGACTTAGACAAGGGGATCCAATGTCACCTTTTCTATTTACTATAGCAATGGAGTATCTTAGTAGGTTGCTTAAAGGCCTCAAAGAAGACAAGAGCTTCAAATATCATCCCAAATGTGCAAAGTTGGATGTGACTCATTTGTGCTTTGCAGATGATCTGTTGTTATTTTCAAGAGGGGACCTAAATTCAATTAAGGCTATTCAGAAATGTTTCACTGAGTTCTCTCAAGCTTCAGGGTTGCAAGCTAACCTCAACAAGAGCTCAATCTATTGTGGTGGAGTACAGATGGATGTGAGACAGCAAATTGTTCAACAACTTGGGTACACAATAGAAGAGCTTCCTTTTAAATACTTGGGGGTACCACTGTCATCAAGGAAGTTGAATACAATCCAATGGTATCCACTTATAGAGAAAGTCATGACAAAAATCAACTCTTGGACAGCAAAGAAGTTGTCTTATGCAGGAAGAGCTCAACTAGTCAAAACTGTTCTATTTGGAGTACAAGCTTACTGGGCACAGCTGTTTATTATTCCTGCAAAGATTATCAAGCTGATAGAGGGATTGTGCAGAAGTTACTTATGGTCAGGTGTGGGATATGTAACAAAGAAAGCTCTAATAGCTTGGGACAAAGTGTGCAGTCCTAAGTATGAAGGAGGTTTAGGCCTGATCAATCTGAAAATTTGGAACAGGTCAGCAATAGCTAAACTATGTTGGGATCTAGCAAACAAAGAAGATAAGCTGTGGATAAAGTGGATTCATGCATATTATATAAAAGGACAGCAGGAATGGAGGAAGAGTAACAATGCAAGTTGGATGGTTCAGAAAATAATGAGTGCAAAGGTAACAGTTGAGCAACTACAGCAAGAACAGAACAAAGGGAAAGGTATACTAAGACAAGTTTACCATCACATGATAGGAAGACAACAAAAGCCAGCATGGACATGTCTCATGTATAGTAATGCAGCAAGACCAAAGGCCTATATCATAATGTGGCTGATGATGAACCAAAAGTTATCAACTGTGGACAGATTAGCTAGATGGGGAATTGAAGTAGATAAAACATGTGTGTTATGTAAGAAGGCAGATGAAACTACTGAGCATCTGTTTCTACAATGTCAGTTTGCAAGGATGTTATGGGAGAGTTTAATGAGACTACTAAAGCATCGAAGCTCTGTACCAATGGGCTGGGATCAGTTTCAACAATGGTGTGTCCAACATGGGAAGGGGAAGAGATCTGCAGCTCAAATGTTCAAAACAGTGATCACAGAAGGCATATATGGATTATGGATAGAGAGGAACAATAGAATTTTTGAGAGAAAAAGTAGTAAGGAGGAGAGTATAGTAAAAGAGATTGCTTGTGTTACTATAGCTAGAGTTTCTACTATTGTTTCAAAGATGTATTTCAATTAAATTTTAGCTAAGAGTGTAGGGATAGTGTAGTATGTTTTTCAAGAGGCTGATGCTACTGTGATAGTAGCATGTTTTGTAATGCTGTTACTGGTAATTAATAAAAGTTTAGTTACCAAAAAAAAAATAAGAACAAGCAACTTATGATAACCGAAGAACTAAGAGAAAAATGCAAATTTTACCTTAACATGCAAATTAAATTCCAACAAGAAAGTGTTGATTCATGGAAATTTTCCTACGGGTATTATAGTAAAATCACCATGAATTTTACTATAAAATGAAAATCGATGGAAAGACATCATAAGTAACTCTTACATGTGGATTTATATGATCCATAGGGTAATTTATTTGGGAAATTACAATTTGCCCACATCGTAAGTAACTATCAAAATTTTTGTGATTTTTTTTAACAAAACAAAACTTCATATTTAAACAAATTTTCTTGGGGATTTATGTAAAAATATTTTTTTAGCAAATTCTCATTAAGATCCCCAAGTAAACTAGTAGGTGTCTGGAGATGAATTTTTTTTTTGAAGCAATATAACGACTCGATCAGTCGTTACTAAAGGGTATATCATGCGGAATCCTAAAAATCTAAAAGCAAAGTGCAAGGATTTTCAAAATTTGAGCGTGCTCTCAATACTTGGTTGGGTAAATATCAAATAAGACCTTCTTTTTTCTACTAACCCTATTTATGGAGGTTTCTTCCACTCCTACAAGGATAAGAAAAATACACGTTACATTCTTATAGAAGAAAGTCGCGTTTTTTTTCTCCTAAAATTAAGATTTTGAGATCTAGTAAAATATAGGAATCACATTTTTTCCCCTAGAATTAAAATTTTGAGTTTTAGCTCAATATAGGCATTGTAAGGACCACAAAATTTAGTACTGATGCTTCCTATTATAGAAATAACTTCAAAAATTAATTTTGAATCATTCTTACCATGATAAATTACAAGTCATTCGACTAGAAATTCATAATTGCACTCTTATATTTATATTTCGAAATTTCTCATTAAATATGTATGTAGTTCCCCATGTTCATAAAATTACAGATATTAATCAATAAATTAAATTATTGACGAATTTAAAATAATTGATTAATTTTCTTTGGAGCACTGTTGTTGGATTAAAAAATATACTTGCAAGATTTGACACGATGAAAACTTATGGAGTTAATACCTCATATGGTCACTCAACTATGCACTCTTTTTCAGAAAGTCACTCTACTTTCAATTTTCACTCAAAAGTCACTCAACTATGCACTTCTTTCTCAGAAAGTTACTCAACTTTGAAATTTAACTCAAAAGTCATTCAACTATCCACTCTTTCCTTAGAAAGTCACTCAATCTATTAAATTGTTTTTTTTTAAACTAAAATTTGTTGATATTAATTATTTATATAACAAATCAAAATTTTTGAAAAATAAAAATACCATTTAAACCATTTAGTGATTAACCCACGTAACTCGACCCATTAAAAAACATGATATGACCCATTTTATTTTGTCTTTAATCCTAATTCAAGGTTTAAAGAGAGGGATTAATTTAGGATTAAAGATAAAATAAAATGGGTCATATTTTATTTTTAATGGGTCGGGTTAGGTGGATGGATCACTAATTGATTTAATTTATTTTTAAAATTTTTTTGATTTGTTATATAAATAATTAATATCAATAAATTTTAGTTAAAAAAACAATTTAATAGATTGAGTGACTTTCAGAGGAAAGAGTGGATAGTTGTGTGACTTTCTGAGGAAAGAGTGAATAGAGTGACTTTTGAGTTAAAATTGAAAGTTGAGTTACTTTCTGAGAAAGAAGTGCATAGTTGAGTGACTTTTGAGTGAAAACTGAAAGTTGAATGACTTTCTGAGAGAAGAATGCATAGTTGAGTGACCATCTGAGGTATTAACTCCATATGATATATGTATCTCATGAATGCAGATCTATAGTACAGATTGAGTGACTTTCAGAGGAAAGAATGGATAGTTGAGTGACTTTCTGAGGAAAGAGTGGATAGTTGAGTGACTTTTGAGTTAAAATTGAAAGTTGAGTTACTTTCTGAGAAAGAAGTGCATAGTTGAGTGACTTTTGAGTGAAAACTGAAAGTTGAATGACTTTCTGAGAGAAGAATGCATAGTTGAGTGACCATCTGAGGTATTAACTCCATATGATATATGTATCTCATGAATGCAGATCTATAGTACAGATTGAGTGACTTTCAGAGGAAAGAATGGATAGTTGAGTGACTTTCTGAGGAAAGAGTGGATAGTTGAGTGACTTTTGAGTTAAAATTGAAAGTTGAGTGACTTTCTGAGAAAGAAGTGCATAGTTGAGTGACTTTTGAGTGAAAACTGAAAGTTGAGTGACTTTCTGAGAGAAGAATGTATAGTTGAGTGACAATCTGAGATATTAACTCCATATGATATATGTATCTCATGAATGCATATCTATAGTACATGAACTGTAATCTCATGACAAGATAATATGAATGAAGTTTATGAACTATGGTCCTTTGAATATTATGAATATGAGTCTAAAGTATTATCTATGATCACATGAGCTTAAAAGAGCTAAATAGTTAACCGAGAAGGCATAAGTCTAAATGGCGAACGCCTCAAACTATGTTTGCCGACATAGGTTAAAGATCATACCATTAGTTTGGGTGACTCCTTTCATGCCCCGAGTAAGGGGTAGTTATGGATCCACATGATATGTACACATATATCTCATACCCGACAAGGTATGAGATGACTTAGCTGATCGGACCGAGATTAGAATCCATGCACTCACATGGTGGTTTTGGATACAGACTCTCATAATGAACTAAAATATGATGAATGAGGTATATTTAAGGCAGCCTAAACAGCCTCATCTCTTAACCTTCATATGTTATAATTATGACTATGTTAGCTGCTTCTATTGATTTAATATGTACATTATGTTTCATTCCGCTATTTTACATAAAAAAATGATTTCATATGTACTTACATCCCTTTAATTTTTTCAATGGCGCTGCATCTTTTTATTGATGTAGACTCAGGTACACAGACACATGATCAGACTGCTCACTAGGTTCCATATCTGTCTATTAGTGGACCTCCCTTTATTTCTCGGACATAGTCTACATTTAGGAATTTATGTTTTCTTTTAAGGTGTACTGGGGGACTTGTCCCGGTTATACTATTCAGTTATGTTTAGAGGCTTCATAGATAAACAAATAGTTACGTTACATTTTGACCTTCGTGTCCTTTGACAATTGTTTTAAATTTGTACGACTTATGTTTTCTTATGAAAGTTATCTCTTCAAATACTTTTAAATGTATTCTTCCACTCTTGTTTTAGATGTATCCTCATATGTCTAATGCTATGTTATGGGTAGCTTGGACTAGCAAGGATATCGAGTGTCGGCCACCTTCAGGGTGTAGGATCAGAGCATGACAACTGGTTTACATCATCTAATAATTAGGGTGTACCTTTAGCATATCTGTATCAAACACATTGTAACTAGTGAAAGCAAGGTGCCCTAAGCTGAAACAGGAACCAATACGATAGAAACGCTTTTGGAGATTACTTGGCACATCAGGATCATCTTAGATGATATTTTCACTTTCATGGAGCAGTGCAATCAGTGTAGCCAAAATGAATTTATATACATACGAAATAGAGTTAAATTACAAACAACTTTCTGGTTTATTTACACCATAGGAAGTTCCAGCAGCATTCGAGCATAACGCTTGTGCTTGTTGATTTTTAAAGGTTAGATTAACATCTTCCAGTCTAATCCCTTGGCAGGGATTTGCCTCACTACAAGCAAGTTTAAGCGCAACTTGGGATGTCGATGTTCCATGAATGTCTTGATATGTTACATCGCTTATCTTAACTCCTGATACCTGATAATTGAAAAAGAACATACCACAGTTATAAAAGTTGCCTAATGCATATTATATTTCCAACTGAGGCGCACAATTATACCTGGCCAGGGCAATTCTTCTGATCAGGGCAATATTCTTGATCAATTAAGATTGGATATCTAGCATTCACCATCACGGAATGTTGAAACAGAACACCCTTCACAAATCCATTACTAGGCCTTGCCCATGTCTTTATTCTCAATCCATTTTGAGTACCTCTAAATGTAGTCGCCTTCACTGTAACATTTTGAACCCCTGCTTCTTGCATACTCCACCCCAGACTTCCGATGCTGAAATAATAAACAAGAGTCGATGAGTACTTCTATACGCTGACATTATAGATGCATTGCATGAGTTTCTATCAATTTTACCTTATGCCATGGCCAGGGCCACAAGAGACATTTTCAATCCACAAATTCGACGTACCAGGGCCTATTGATATGCAGTCATCGCCGGTACCAATTACTGCTTTCAAAATGGTGACACCAGTAGAAGCTGCTATATGAATCCCATCTGTGTTTGGGCTGTTAGCTGAGGCTGAAATTTTCATGTTCTGCAGCTTAGCATTTTGGCATCCATCTATAACCATATGGAACATCTGGCTGTTTAATGAAGTCAATCGACTTATCACTATGTTGTTTGAATTGTAAAACGCAAGTGTCTGCAATATCCAGCGTTAGCAGTTTGGGGGTTCTAAATTTAAGGACAAAAGAGAATATCTTTTTATTGTTTGAATAGTAAAACGCAAGTGTTGCAATATTCAGAGACGGAGCCAGCATTAGGAGTTTAAGACAAAAGAGAGGAATATTGCAAAACAATATGCTTCATTTAAAAAGTAAATATAGAAATTTTGATTGATAATGGGCTTCAAACCCACAAGACTAGTGTGAAAAGCATTTTCACTACCTTTCTTACCACTAAGTTGTTGATCAATCTTTTATTAGGGATTTACAGATTAAAATACACATATATACGCTATAAGAAAAGTGTGTTTTACATGAGAATTTTTGTGGAGATTAGTATAAAATCCGTAAGAAACTTATTTTTCTGCAAATTTTCATACTAATCCTCGTATAATTCACAATTTTATTGTAGTGATATATATATATGAATGTTGATTCTACGAAAAAGCTAGTGAGTTCATCCAAACCCACAAACCTCCACCTAGCTACGACATATCACACATTAGAATAAGATATGGGACATACCGTTGCACCATTAGGACAACTTTTGCCAGAGGTTTTACAAGCCCAAAGATTAGCACCTTGACCATCAAAAGTTCCACCAGATATTTTAAGTCCATTAACTCTCTCAAACTTTAGCCAATTTCCAGTATTACCTATAACATTATAATTAGAGGGAGCCACTAAAGTACCATCAATCTTTATTGTAGTATCTTTGTTCTTGCAATTTTGTCCCCAAAATGCAGCATTTGCTAGTAAATACCTTCCTTGTGGTACATATATCATGACGGACTTTGTGGAAGCACAAGCTGCACCCCATGCATTCAGGAATGCTTTCGTTGAATCCGTTTTTCCATCAGGTTTGGCTCCGTAGCTCTGAACATTGTATGTAATCTTCATCCCCGATGATAAATGGAGGAGATACATGATAACTAGAACAAGAAGAGACATATGTTTCTTGGTGATTAGCAACATTTTTTCGATGGTTTAATAAGAGAAAAGAATATGAACTATCTTTGAGTAATGAAGAATTAATAAAGGGTATAGTACACAATATTTATAGGGTTTTGGAGTTCAAGTATTTGGTTTCCTTTGAGAAGTTCCCTTTGTAAGTCAACTTTGTTTTTTAATACATATCAAGAATTTTCATTAAGGGAATACAATTTTTTTATTTATTGGAAAGCTTTGTATTTGAGCTTGGAATTTCAAAGTAAGTTTTGAATCTCGTACACCACTGAGTTACCCTCTAATCATATATTGGGTGGATTTGGTAAGTCTGAATGAATATCTTGATGATCTCCGCCCACGGTTAATAGGTAGTTCTACCAATGTAAATATGCATGTTAAAGTTATCTGAGTTTTTTAGGGGTGTCAAAAATGAACCCAAACATAGGTAACCCATCCAATCCGCCTAGAACTTTAAGAGTTGATCTCAAGATAATTTGATTTGGGTTCAATCTCAACAATTCAGGCCTAACCCATTCTAAGAGACCCCTCAGTTGAGCCTATTTCAATCTCCAATTTCAGTTCGTTCTTAAACTCTTTATTAAGATATGTTCATATATTAAAGGTATGAGTTTTTATTTACTTAACATCTTTTAGTATTTATCAATTAATTTGTTATTTTTTAAAAGAAAAAATTTTGAGCTAAAATTCAAATTCTGATCATAAAAGTTATATATTACTATGTTGGATTCTTGAAATTAATCGGTGAAATTGGACGGGTCAAGTCCCAACCCGTTTTTAACCAATTTGAACCCAATCAATTTGAGCCAAACGTAAACTTGTTCCCCCCCCCCTCCGGATTTCTATTTCAATCCATTTTGATATCTTCAATTTCAACCTAACACGCCCTTTTGACACCCGTAGAATTTTTATTTTCAATAGACTACTGAAGGATCAAATGCATACAACATTGTGAAATAATAATTGGTCTTCCGTATGATACGGTACAATAATTAGTACATACATGTTCTTTCATGTTCATTCATAATTAGCCTAATCATGAGAGCATATGAGCCTTTGACTTCAAATAGTAAATAAACTTTATTGAATTATAAGAGGTACTATTAAAATTTTAAAATAAAATTAATCAATGATATGCAACATTATTAAAAAAAATATAAGAACATTCCGTTATATATGAACATAATCAATACTTGGTCAGAATTTCCACATGGTGCAATTTAGTGATATGTAATCACCACACTTAGCGTGATTGCTAGTCTTATTTAAATAAAGGAAAAAGAGTTAATACAAGTATAGATCACATGGGGTAGAAAGTTCAGATATATGTAGTGCTAAAATATGCATATTGTTATAAAAGTAAACTCGTAATGATATAAGTATAAAGGAAAAAGATAAGAGAAGTAGATACAGGAGAAAACCTTTTTTTTTTATTCAAGTGTGTTAAATATTGAGATTGATATCTCTATTTATAAGTAGAAAAATCACCTCAAAGACTACTTTGATGAATCTCAAATTAATAGATATATCGTTATCCCATAAATGTTCATATCACATTGGGAACATATATATCAAAGATAAGGATAAATCTTTAGAATACATATTTATCCATGATAAGGATAAGTTCATGAATAAATGGATCATCCACTTAGTTCAATGGATTTATAACACTCCCCTTTGGATGTCCATAAATTATGTGTCTCGTTAAAACCTTATTAGGAAAAACGTTGTGGAAAAAATTCTAGTGAAGAAAAAAGAGTATACATATCTTTAGATACACATTATTTGTTGCCTCATTAAAAACCTTGCCAGGAAAATTCAGTGGGACAAAATTGCCCAAGAAAAAAAGAGTATAACGCGTATTATACTCCCCCTAATTAAAATATCATTTAATTTCTTGCGATGATGCCTCCAATCTTATACACCAGCTTCTTAAATATTGATATTGAAAGTATCTTTGTGATCAAACCGCATTCACGAAGATGTTGCATTGTTGAGCTCATCATGATATATCATTTTCTGATTTCATGGATATGACGAGGCTTTGACCTTAGCCAAATATATCATTGAATATCATTATATTCGGCATGACCTCGTTGTTGCAAGTAAATTGCTTTTCATTCAACTTGTTTAGAACAATAATCATCTGGTGGACACTTTTATTTGCAGTTGATTATCTTCATATATTGTGATTGATATATTCTTTTCTAAAGAAAATTCACACATTTTCTGAATATGGTGTCTCATTGATCTCAACAAAACGCGCTCTCAATTTTCTTCATGGACAGATTTTATTTCTACATGGTTTGAAAAAGTTATTACCGATGTTTGGTTCATTTATCACCAAGATATTATTGTGCCTTCACATGTAAACAAATAGCATATTTGAGATCGAGCTCTATTTGGATCATATAAATACTCTGCAGCTGCATAACCAATTAGTTCTTACATGAAATCCCAGGAATACAATAAATCCATGTCTACGGTCCTTCGAAGATATTTAAGTAGGTGTTTAACATCGTTTCAATGTCTTTTTGTTGGATAGGAACTAAATCTTGCCGGTAAATTTACTGCAAAACATATATTTGGTCGAGTACTTTTAGCAAGATGCATTAATGCCCTGATTGTACTAAGATATGAAGTTTCATCACCAAGAAGATCTTCATCATTCTTTTGAGTTTAAAATGGATCATCATTTATGTCAAACAATCTCATAATTATTGGGGTACTCAATGAATGTGATTTATCCATATAAAATTGCATCAAAACTTTTCTGTGTATGTTTACTAATGGACAAATATTTCATTTATCGAATTATCAATCTATAGGTCAAGACAAAATTCTGTCCTACCAAGACCATTTTCACCTTTTTAAACACTCAACAACTTTTGAGAGCTCTTTAAGAGTGTTAATATGTACAAGTCATTAGCATACACAACTATTATAACAAATTCAGATCTTAACTTTTTCATAAAAATGCAAGGACAATTAGGGTCACTCTTTTTGTACCCTTTCCTTCCTTGATTATTTTAATCCATATAAAGATTCTTGAAACTTTATTGAAGAAGTTTCTTTCAAACTTTAATATGCTTCAGACACATTGATTACTCCAAGGATTTTCATATAACCTTCATTGTGTAGTTAGACATGACAATTATTCATTATATGCTTTCAAGTTTCTTGGATGTTGCCAAATCAAACAATCCTCATTGAATCCACCATAGGAGAAATATCTCCAATAATGTCAGGACTTTTGCCAAAAAACTTTATGCCCCAAGGCATAAGTAGTACTTGATATGTTATGGTTATACTGTCACATAATAATTTATTGGCTTAAGTCATCTGCAACCACTCAAAGTTGTCCGCATAATTAATTTAGACACCTCAACTAATCCTTGTGCCAATTGAACACTTTATTTGTTCAAAAGTCATTCCTATTAGCACAAAATGCTGACATGGCAAAAAACGTGTAATTCACTTTCCTTGAGCGCGTTAATTTATTAAAAATAATATTTTTTCTTATTCTTAATTTATACCCCTAAGTTAATTTTAAAAAATATTAATTAACAAAAAAGAAGGACAATTGTCTTCTTCCCTCTTTCTATCATATTATTCTTTCACCATTTTTATCTCTTTTTTTTACACAGCACACCACACTCTCACCCTCATTGTTCTTTTCTGTTTTCCTCTTTTTTCTTATATCGATTTTCGTCTCAAATATCTCGAAGAAGTTTCATTTACAATGATAAAAAAAATATGAATAGATTTTTTTGGGCAAAAGTCTGTTAATTTTTTTTCAATTCTAATAAATAATTTCTAATGTATAAAAGATGAAGACAATGAGTGAAAATTTTTAATGCTATCGAAATGAAAGAGAATGCATATTTAGCTTGAATAGACAACAATGGTGTGTCATTGTAGCTCCATGGAAGAGAAGAAAGAGATGGAGCGACACCAACTCCATGGAAAATCAGAAATGAGTATTTCTGAAGAAGGAGGAGGAAAGTGGGGAGGGTGAAGACTTTAATTGAAAATAGTTTTTTTTATAAATTTTTTAATTACTTTATGAATTAATTATATAAAGTTTTTTTTTTTAAAAATTAAATGTATTGCCATGTGTCATCATATTATTGGTAAAATTAATATGAATTCGCGTTTGAGATATACACGTTTTTATTTTTCAATTGATTGTCAGTTTGTGTCAAATAGGTATAAATTTTTTAAGGTTTAAGTGTTCAATAGGTACATTCCTTAGTTGAGGTGTTTAAGTGAAATATGAGGAAAACTTTAAGTGGCTATGGATGACTTAGGCCTAATTTATTTGTACCCCACTGACATTATACCTTGGTACATGGACTATCAATCTAAAACGTCACTTTTCTAAGTGAAACAAAATATACTTGAACTATACATTTTATTTGGTCAATCATTTATATGTCCACATGCATTATATGACATACTTGAATTCAAGATCCTCGTCACAATTTATATTATTGAGCGCTACTTCATATTAAAGATACTGTCGATAGTTATTTGATATCGATTCCAATATGAAATAACTTATCGAGATCTCTTCATTTTCATCAATTTTAGGTACCAGAATCTTTTCCAAGGTTTTATGAAGTGTTATGTCATGGTGCTCTTTTATAGCACTTGCCTCATTATCATGACCATATTTTGATCATTTTCTCCTCTCCTTCTTCAAAAAATTTTACATTTGGAACCAACTGGTCTATTACCCTTGAGGTGTATTATAGACTCTGTCATTCAAGGACTTTTCATTGGAGCATATGCAGCTGAATTTCAACATACGGTCAATAAATTCATCTTACAATAGATTTGCAACATTATGAAAATGAATTATCACTTGAACATCAAGTTCACATTTTCGAGGATCTAGATAATTCATAATTAACCTCACACATAATCTTCAACTGTCAATTATCTCCCCCCTAATGTTAGAAAATCTAGCATTCATCCAAACCTTATTTGGGAATGCATCTTTGTGCGTGGTGGAGTAATTAAAATCATAATCGCACATTCAATATTTTAGATGAAAATTATTTGGTTCCTGACCATGAACCAATTTTGATAGGGGACCTTTGTTGGCTTGATGCATACAAGCGTTGCTAAATATTAAATAAATTCATATCATACCAAATTTCGTTTGGGGAGATTTGTTCTCATAATTAATGGTTTAGCTATAGTTGGAGGCGTATACAATTTCTGCTAAACCAACCAGCATTATCAATATAATTTCATAGTTTGGAGTTGTGCTATTAATTTAACAATTGAGCTAATAATCTTACAAACACCAATTTTTAAGTTGACAACAAAGCACATGTGACCATCACATAGATGCATCTATCATATAGTTGCAAATGATCCACATGGCAGGTCAATAGGTGGCAGGTTAACAGGCCCATATTTACCTTTTTATTTATTTCAAATAATTTCAGGGAATGCAATCCCAACCTTAGCTGCTACAATGATAATTTTATCAAGATAACAAGCAACACAAGAGAATTCTTGAAGAATATTTTTTTTCATCATATAATCCACATGAATTCTCAATTACATTTGCATCACATTTAAATTAGAATGGTCAACTGGTCATGCCAACTATTCTTCGTTTTAGTACACTTATAATTTACTTTTGGATGTGA